>CM075732.1:101644295-101816269 GCA_037974335.1 Prionace glauca | reverse complement strand
TCACGTGCTCACTGTGTGATCGAGTTAATCTCCCAGCCGATTCGGTGAGTGACAGGGATGTTCCTCAGCTCCAACACCATGGCCAGAGTCTGAGCCAGATTCCCGTCCCGCTCACTAACCCCTTCCCACAAACAGCCTCCCCCCTCCCCCTCCCCCCCTCCCCTCCCCTCCCCCCCTCCCCCCTCCCCTCTCCCCCATCCCCCCTCCCTCTCCCCCCCATCCCCCCCTCCCTCTCCCCCCCTCCCCCCTCCCCCCCCATCCCCCCTCCCTCTCCCCCCATCCCCCCTCCCTCTCCCCCCTCCCCCCCCATCCCCCCTCCCTCTCCCCCCCATCCCCCCTCCCTCTCCCCCCCATCCCCCCTCCCCCCATCCCCCCTCCCTCTCCCCCCCCATCCCCATCCCCCCTCCCCCTCCCCCCCATCCCCCCTCCCTCTCCCCCCCATCCCCCCTCCCCATCCCCCCTCCCTCTCCCCCCCATCCCCCCTCCCCATCCCCCCTCCCCATCCCCCCTCCCTCTCCCCCCCCATCCCCCCTCCCTCTCCCCCCGTGCCCCCCCTCCTTCTCCCCCCCGTGCCCCCCCTCCCTCTCCCCCCCGTGCCCCCCTCCCTCTCCCCCCCCGTGCCCCCCCTCCCTCTCCCCCCCGTGCCCCCCCCTCCCTCTCCCCCCGTGCCCCCCCTCCCTCTCCCCCCCGTGCCCCCCCTCCCTCTCCCCCCCGTGCCCCCCCTCCCTCTCCCCCCCGTGCCCCCCCTCCCTCTCCCCCCCGTGCCCCCCCTCCCTCTCCCCCCCGTGCCCCCCCTCCCTCTCCCCCCCGTGCCCCCCCTCCCTCTCCCCCCCGTGCCCCCCCTCCCTCTCCCCCCCGTGCCCCCCCTCCCTCTCCCCCCCGTGCCCCCCCTCCCTCTCCCCCCCGTGCCCCCCCTCCCTCTCCCCCCCGTGCCCCCCCCTCCCTCTCCCCCCCGTGCCCCCCCTCCCTCTCCCCCCCGTGCCCCCCCTCCCTCTCCCCCCCGTGCCCCCCCTCCCTCTCCCCCCCGTGCCCCCCCCTCCCTCTCCCCCCCGTGCCCCCCCCTCCCTCTCCCCCCCGTGCCCCCCCCTCCCTCTCCCCCCCGTGCCCCCCCCCCCTCTCCCCCCCGTGCCCCCCCTCCCTCTCCCCCCCGTGCCCCCCCTCCCTCTCCCCCCCGTGCCCCCCCTCCTTCTCCCCCCCGTGCCCCCCCTCCTTCTCCCCCCCGTGCCCCCCCTCCTTCTCCCCCCGTGCCCCCCTCCTTCTCCCCCCCGTGCCCCCCCTCCTCCCCCCCGTGCCCCCCCTCCTTCTCCCCCCCTTGCCCCCCCTCCTTCTCCCCCCCGTGCCCCCCCTCCTTCTCCCCCCCGTGCCCCCCCTCCTTCTCCCCCCTCATCCCCCCCTCCTTCTCCCCCCCCCTCCTTCTCCCCCCCCCTCCTTCTCCCCCCCCCTCCTTCTCCCCCCCCTCCTTCTCCCCCCCTCCTTCTCCCCCCCTCCTTCTCCCCCCCCTCCTTCTCCCCCCCTCCTTCTCCCCCCCTCCTTCTCCCCCCCTCCTTCTCCCCCCCTCCTTCTCCCCCCCCTCCTTCTCCCCCCCCTCCTTCTCCCCCCCCTCCTTCTCCCCCCCCCTCCTTCTCCCCCCCCTCCTTCTCCCCCCCCTCCCTCTCCCCCCCCTCCCTCTCCCCCCGTGCCCCCCCTCCCTCTCCCCCCCGTGCCCCCCCCTCCCTCTCCCCCCCGTGCCCCCCCTCCCTCTCCCCCCCGTGCCCCCCCTCCCTCTCCCCCCCGTGCCCCCCCCCCTCTCCCCCCGTGCCCCCCCTCCCTCTCCCCCCCGTGCCCCCCCTCCCTCTCCCCCCCGTGCCCCCCCCTCCCTCTCCCCCCCGTGCCCCCCCTCCCTCTCCCCCCCGTGCCCCCCTCCCTCTCCCCCCCGTGCCCCCCCTCCCTCTCCCCCCCGTGCCCCCCCTCCCTCTCCCCCCCGTGCCCCCCCTCCTTCTCCCCCCCGTGCCCCCCCTCCTTCTCCCCCCCGTGCCCCCCCTCCTTCTCCCCCCCGTGCCCCCCCTCCTTCTCCCCCCCGTGCCCCCCCTCCTTCTCCCCCCCGTGCCCCCCCTCCTTCTCCCCCCCTTGCCCCCCCTCCTTCTCCCCCCCCGTGCCCCCCCTCCTTCTCCCCCCCGTGCCCCCCCTCCTTCTCCCCCCTCATCCCCCCCCTCCTTCTCCCCCCCGTGCCCCCCCTCCTTCTCCCCCCTCATCCCCCCCCTCCTTCTCCCCCCCTCCTTCTCCCCCCCTCCTTCTCCCCCCCCCTCCTTCTCCTCCCCCCCTCCTTCTCCCCCCCCCCTCCTTCTCCCCCCCCCCTCCTTCTCCCCCCCCCCCTCCTTCTCCCCCCCCCCTCCTTCTCCCCCCCCCCTCCTTCTCCCCCCCCCCTCCTTCTCCCCCCCTCCTTCTCCCCCCCTCCTTCTCCCCCCCTCCTTCTCCCCCCCTCCTTCTCCCCCCCCTCCTTCTCCCCCCCTCCTTCTCCCCCCCTCCTTCTCCCCCCCTCCTTCTCCCCCCCTCCTTCTCCCCCCCTCCTTCTCCCCCCCTCCTTCTCCCCCCCTCCTTCTCCCCCCCTCCTTCTCCCCCCCTCCTTCCCCCCCCCGTGCCCCCCCTCCTTCTCCCCCCCCTCCTTCTCCCCCCCCTCCTTCTCCCCCCCCCTCCTTCTCCCCCCTCCTTCTCCCCCCCCTCCTTCCCCCCCCCCTCCTTCTCCCCCCCCTCCTTCTCCCCCCCCCTCCTTCTCCCCCCCCCTCCTTCTCCCCCCCCATGCCCCCCTCCCCGCCTTAACTCAGCCATTCCTTATGTTTAAAAAGGATAATGTACAACCCCGAGTTGTACATTATCCAACAAGAAGAACCATCCACCCTGTCAATTCCCTTCAGTATCTTCAAGGTTTTGATCAAGGCGGCCCTTACTCTTCGAAACTCTAGCAGATACAAACCTAATCTCTCCCAGCTTTCCTCATAAAACAACCTGCCATTCCTGGTTGTAATAGAGTAACCTCTGAACTGCTTCTATTACATTTACATTTCTGATTGTGTAATGAAGGAGACCAGTACTGTACACAATACTCTGGATGTGATCTCAGCGATGCTCTGTACCCTCCAGGTGTGACCAAACATCATCTCCTGCTTTTGCTATCAATTCCCCCATACAATAAACAATCATATTTACTAGCTTTTCTGATTGCTTGTTGTACCTGTATAATAGCTTTTTGTGATTTAAGCACCAGGATAACCTGATCCTTCTGCACTTTAAAGCTTTGTACTCTCTTCCTATTTAGATAAGAAGCTTTTTTATTTCTCCTGCTAAAATCAACAATTTCATATTTTTCCACATTATACTCCATTTGCTAGATTTTTTTCCATTCACTTAAGCTACCTGTATCCTACCTATTTTACTGTCCTACCTATTTTTGTTGCATCAATAAATTTACAGGTGGTCTCTTTGCCCAAGCCATATATATATATGTGTATATATGTATATGTAAAATGTTGAGGCCCCCAGCACTGATCCCTGTAGCACACCACTTGTCACATTCTGCTAATCAGAAAATGTCCCATTTATGCCAACTCTCTGTTCCTTGTTAGCTAACCAATCTTCAATCCAGGCCAATTGTTATGAGGGCCACAACGGATCATCAATAGGTTGATTGGCTGTGCTAAAAAATTGTCCTTAGTGTCCTGAGATGCGTGGGTTAGAGAGATTAGTGGGGTAAATATGTAGGGATTGGGGGTAGGGCTTAGGTGGGACTGTGGTCGGGGCAGACTTGATGGGCCAAATGGCCTCTTTCTCTACTGTTGGGATTCTATAAATCAATTGATCTTTGTTTCCACATTTCTACCCATGGGCTTGGTGGGATTTGAGCTGCCTTATTGAGTGAGTGGAGGCTCATCCAATGGGAAGCAATCAGCAGGGGTTTTTAAGTCAGTAACTACCAGACTGATGTTATAAATCTCAGGGTGAAGACTACCTGACTGTAGGCCGCAGGAGTGGCCTTTTCCTTCCTCTCTTTGGAAAACCCATGTCCTATGACACCAGTGGGAAAGACTGGGCCCACTACGCTGAGCACATTCATTATTTCATCTGTGCTAATGACATTGAAGGAGACAAAATAATAGTGCTAACAGAATGCGAGGCTCTGACTTTGTGTGATAAGAAGTCTGACCTTTGGATAAGAAGGATGCTCATGAGTCAAAAACCCTTAATGAACTTGTAAACCTGGCAAAAAAAACCCCAGTCGACAAAAAAAAAACCTGAAGCCCCCTGTAATTCTGCTGAGATATCACTTCAATGTGACTGGGACCACTGCCGCTGAGTTTTTGGCTAGGTCGTGGAAACTAGTTGGACACTGTAAATTTGGACTGCCTCTTAATGAAATATTGTAGGATAGATTGGTAAGTGGTATAAATGACCTAACCATCCAAAAGAAGCTGTAGGCAGAACCCATAAACTTAAAAATGCCTTTGAGGATAGCCTTGAGAATGCAGAGAAAGTGGCTCAGGAACTTCAAGAGGCATCTGGCAGCAATGTCTTCCAACTAGATGAGGGACCTCATGCAACCGGTCTCCAATGGAAAGTGATTGTGTCAATACAGGAACCCTAATGTCACCACCAGATAGTCAATGAAAGACAGTGACAATCCCAAGAATATATTAGAGAACGTACTCCAGAGCAGTCTAGCTGCCTGTTAATGGATTACTACAGGCACTGTCAAAGGACATAGCCACAACAAAGTTCCAGGACAGGGAAACGGCATGCTGCCAAGGAAGAAGGACGAGGCCAGTACCTGAGTGTAACAGGCAGGTATGCCTCTGCAATACAACTGAATCATATTGTAACAGTGAATGTTGTCCTGATAATAGTAGAATTCATAGTGAATGGCCATCCCTTGAAGATGGAAATGGGCGTTGGAGCTGCAGTCTCCGTTATTGGAGAACTAACTGAAAAGTTGGGCGTCCAGTTCCTGAGATTGGAAAATATGAAGGTTGGATTAGCCACCTACACAGCAAAACCTTTACAAATAAAAGGTACCACTGTGGCCCTACTGATTTATAGGCAGCAATCAGCATGTCTCCCACTCATTGTTACATCAGGGCACAGGCCGAGCCTTATGGGGAGAGATTGGTTCCAGCAGATTCGATTCAATTTGTTGGTGACCTTTAGGCTAGGCTTGCGGGGACTGTACCAGGTTATCAGTAGATATCCTGGAGTTTTTCAGAAGGGCCTGGGAAAATAGAAGGAGTCAAGGCCAAGATCCACATTGACTCTGACATTACATCAATGTAGTTCAGAGCAACGCTAGTCCTTTCCTCTATGCTGGAGAAGGTGAACTAGGGTGCCTTGAAAACTTGAATATAATAACACGTGCAGTTTTGCATAATGGGCTGTACCTATATCCCTGATCTTTAAACCTGACAAATCAGTTCATAGAATCCCTACAGTGCAGAAGGAAGCCAATCAGCCTATCAAGTCTGCACTTAATTGTGTCCACCCTGTGTCCTATCCCTGTAATCCCATGCATTTTATCCCACTGATCGTCCAATCTAAGGGACAATTAGCATAGCCAATTCACCTAACTCGCACACCTTTGGACTTTTGGACAGTTTGTCTTTGCAAGGACTATAAACTGATGGTCAGTCGGGCCTCCAAACTTGATCGGTGCCCTATTCCCTGATGCCATGTTAACAGGTGGGAAAATGTTCTCCAAGTTGGACATGAGCTACAACTATCTCCAGCTTGAATTGGTTAAGGCCTTCTGGAAATATATGACAATCAGTACACCTAAAGGACTCTATGAGCATGCCCATTTGCATTTTGGGATTCTGCCAGCACGTGCCATCTTCCAAAGATTTATGGAAAGCGTCTTTCAAGGGCTACCTAAAGTAGCAGTATATTTAAATGAGTCCTTGGATGCGGGGTTTCAGAACAAACACTAGGCCAACCTAGAAGCAACCTTGCAGCGATTTTCCAGAATGGATGTTCACTTGAAGAAGGAGAAATACAGTTTCCAGTGGCTGAAGTATTTAGGCTACTCAATAGATGGCAATGGGGTACATCCAGAACAGGATAAAGTAAAGGCCATTAAGCAGGCACCAAGGCCAAGGAACATCATGGAGTTAAAATCCTTCCTGTGATTAAGTCAATTATTATGGAAAATTTATTTCAAATTTGCTTCCATCTTGACCGCCTTGCGTGTCCTATGATGAAAATACCACAGATGGTCTTGGGAAGAACATAAGAAATAGGAGCAGGAGTAGGCCATCTAGCCCTTCGAGCTGCCCCGCCCATTCAATAAGATCATGGCTGATCTGTCGCTGCTCAGTTCCACTTTCCCGCTTTCTCCCCATAACCCTTAATCCCCCTCTCTTATCAAAAACCCATCAACCCGCTTCTTAAAAATATTTAGCGAGGCATCCTCCACCACTTCAACGGGCAGAGAATTCCAGAGATTCACCACCCTTTGAGTGAAGAAGTTCCTCCTCAGCTTGCCCTGTCCACCCTGACCATTGGCCTTTGTACTCTCAGAAAGGAATGCATCTTAATTAAAATGTTAGCTGTATTTATTATTGGCGACAAGTTGTCTAACTTATGTGGAAAATATGTCTTAACACACCAATTTAAAACTTTCAGTGACAAACTTGGTAAATGTGGAAAGAGTTCTGGACTAGTCAACAACAGGAGTAAGTTTTTTCACTGCGGGTGGTGAGTGAGTGGAATCGGCTGCTGTTGGTGGTGGTGATGGAGGGCGAACTCGTTGGGGTCTTTTAAGAGACTTCTGGATGAGTACATGGGATTTAATGGGATTGAGGGTTATAGATAGACCTGGTAGGTAGATATCATCGGTGCAACTTGTGGGCCGAAGGGCCTGTTTGTACTGTAATGTTCTATGTTTGTTCAACTCCGTTCTAAACCGCCCCCTTTTATCTTGAGGCTGTGCCCCCTAGTCTACTGTCTTTTTTGAGCGGAAGAGTCTCTCCACGTCTATCCTATCCATCCCATTCATCATCTTATACGTCTCAATGAGATCTCCCTCATTCTTCTAAACTCTAACGAGTACAAGCCCAGTTTATTCAGCCTCTCCTCATAGCTCAACCTCCTCAACTCCGGTATCAGCCTAATAAACCTCCTCTGCACTCCCTCCAAGGGCAAAATATCTTTGCGCAGGTGCGGTGCCCAAAACTGCACACAGTACTCAGACAAAGGTTTTTTCTACAGTTAAATGTCAGTTACTGTCATTCAACTTACATTCATCCATTTCGACCCTAAGCAACAGCGTCCAGTATTAACGGGACTACGTAGTATCAGAAGTGAAGATGCTGGCTAGGTGTTATTGTGAGCACTGCTGCCTCACAGCACCAGGAACCTTAGTATGGAGGGTCTTAGCTATGAGGAGAGATTGGGTAAACTGGGGTTGTTCTCCCTGGAAAGACGGAGATTGAAGGGAGACCTAATAGAGGTGTATAAAATTATGAGGGTATGGATAGGGTGAACAGTGGAAAGCTTTTTCCCAGGTCGGAGGTGACGATCACGAGGGGTCACGGGCTCAAGAACATAAGAACATAAGAAATAGGAGCAGGAGTAGGCCATCTAGCCCCTCGAGCCTGCCCCGCCATTCAATAAGATCATGGCTGATCTGTCGTGGCTCAGCTCCACCTTCCCCGCCCTCTTCCCCATAACCCTTAATCCCTTCTCTTATCAAAAACCCATCAACCCGTTTCTTAAAAATATTTAGCGAGGCAGCCTCCACCACTTCAACAGGCAGAGAATTCCAGAGATTCACCACCCTTTGAGTGAAGAAGTTCCTCCTCAACTCCGTTCTAAACCGCCTCCCCTTTATCTTGAGGCTGTGCCCCCTAGTCCTACTGTCTTTTTTGAGCGGGAAGACTCTCTCCACCTCTATCCTATCCATCCCATTCATCATCTTATACGTCTCAATGAGATCTCCCCTCATTCTTCTAAACTCTAACAAGTCCAAGCCTAGTTTATTCAGCCTCTCCTCATAGCTCAATCCCCTCAACTCCGGCATCAGCCTAGTAAACCTCCTCTGCACTCCCCTCCAGGGCCAAAATATCCTTGCGCAGGTGCGGCGCCCAAAACTGCACACAGTACTCCAGCTGGGGCCTCACCAATGCCCTATACAGCTGCAGCAAGACCTCCCTACTTTTATTGGACTGGTTGGAGGGAGAGGGGATGGACACAGAGAGGTAGGGATAGGGGTGAAGGATGGAGGAGGGACGGGGTTGAGGAGAGGTGGGATGGGTGTTTGGGGGAAGAGGGGAGAGAGGTGAAATCAGAGGAGCTGGGGAGGTGGAGAGAGAAGCAATGAGGCAGGGGTATACCGGAGACCAACAGGGAAGGCCAGGCCTTGGAAGGAGCCAGAACTAGGGATCAACTCAGAGTCCTCACTCAGCCTCACCAAAGAGTTGACCAACTTGGCAATCTCAGGTCAGAAACTCCAAGGCGTTTTATGAGGTTAGCATTGACCTTAAATGTTTACGTTTGACTTTGGCATTAGGGTGAACTTCAGGTGTTTCACTCCAGGCACAGAGGGTGGTGGGGCCTGGAATGCACTGCCAAGCAGGGTGGTGGAGGCGGACACGCTGGGATCGTTTAAGACTTATCCGGATAGTCACATGAACAGACTGGGAATGGAGGGATACAAATGAATGGTCTAGTTGGACCAATGAGCGGCACAGACTTGGAGGGCCGAAGGGCCTGTTTCCTGTGTTGTACTGTTCTTTGTTCTTGTTCTTTGATTCCAGGCTTGGGTCACCATCTGTGTGGAGTCTGCATGTTCTCCCCGTGTCTGCGTAGGTTTCCTTTGGATGCTCCGGTTCCTCCCACAGACTGAAAGATGTGCTGGTTAGGCATTGGCTGTGCGAAATTCTCTCTCAATGTACCCGAACAGGCACCAGAGTGTGGCCACTAGGGATTTTTACAGTAACTTTATTGCAGTGTTGATGTAAGCCTACTTGTAACACTAATAAATAAAAAATGCCAGTGGCCTGGTCTTGAACTCTGATAACACAGACTTGTTGAAGCAACTTGTGCCAGCAAAATGAAAATTTCCCATTCTTATGCTCCTGCACCCGTGGGAGTGACCTGGCAGGTGATGGTTGTGCGTACATGTGGATTTTTGCAGGTCTCTTTGTGGGTTCTATGTTTTGAACCATGGTGGATGCACACTGAGGTGCACTGCATCGGCTCCAGGACTTCTCCAGCTGCAATTGAGAAATTGCAGCAAAGCTTCAGCAGACGTGGAATACTGGAAGTCCTGGTTACCAATAACAGCACGGCCTTTACTAGTGGTGATTTTATAACTTTGTGATCTCCAACAGTATATGATGCATCCAGACTGCACCTTATCATTTGTCATTAAATGGTCTGGCAGAATGGTGGGTTCAAACCTTCAAAAATGATGTAAAGAAACAACTGGCAGCATCCATGGAGGACTAAACTGGCACAATATTTGTTTGATTACAGGACCACACTGCACACCTCAACAGGTGTTACTCCAGCAGAGCTGTTGATGGGACGATAGCTTCTTACCAGATTGAGCCTATTATTTACAAACTTGATGGGAACGGTGGACTTCTGACAGGAAAACCAAAAAAGAAACTACAATCCTGTGAGGATAGAAATAACATTTGCAATGGATAAGCTGGTTCATTGTTAAGGATCTTTTTGGGGAGATCTCACATGGGTCCCTGGAATCATCATGGAGAAAACAGGACCAGTATCTTGCAAGGTCAACTTTCAGGGTAAAACTTGAAGCACATAGACCATCACAGGACCAGGGTGTCCTTGCCTGAGCTACCCCATCAACGGCTATGGAAATAAACTACTGCCAATGCCAGGCCTCAGCTTGTAGTTGACTGTACGTTAGCCCCTCCAAACAGCAAAAGTATGGACTTAGAGATGGAATGTGGAGAAGTGGGCCTCTGGACTGAAGTGGAACTGAGGAGAATCCTGCTTCAGTAACCCTGTGATGATCTCTCCATACGAGAAGGTCCCTTGTTCGGTTTACACCCGTGACCCAGTCCTGCCTTCAATAGATGTCCGCAAAAGTGACAGAACAGACCCTCACAGTGGGGGTGCTTGGAGAGACATAGACATAAGAACATAAGAAATAGGAGCAGGAGTAGGCCATCTGGCCCTTCGAGCCTGCCCCGCCATTCAATAAGATCATGGCTGATCTATCGTGGCTCAGCTCCACCTTCCCGTCCTCTCCCCATAACCCTTAATCCCTTCTCTTATCAAAAACCCATCAACCCGTTTCTTAAAAATATTTAGCGAGGCAGCCTCCACCACTTCAACAGGCAGAGAATTCCAGAGATTCACCACCCTTTGAGTGAAGAAGTTCCTCCTCAACTCTGTTCTAAACCGCCTCCCCTTTACCTTGAGGCTGTGCCCCCTAGTCCTACTGTCTTTTTTGAGCGGGAAGAGTCTCTCCACCTCTATCCTATCCATCCCATTCATCATCTTATACGTCTCAATGAGATCTCCCCTCATTCTTCTAAACTCTAACGAGTACAAGCCTAGTTTATTCAGCCTCTCCTCATAGCTCAATCCCCTCAACTCCGGTATCAGCCTAGTAAACCTCTTCTGCACTCCCTCCAGGGCCAAAATATCCTTGCGCAGGTGCGGCGCCCAAAACTGCACACAGTCCTTCAACTGCGGCCTCACCAATGCCCTATACAGCTGCAGCAAGACCTCCCTACTTTTATATTCAATCCCCCTCGCTATGAAGGCCAGCATCCCATTCGCCTTCCTGACCACCTGCTGCACCTGCAAGCTGGGTTTTTGCGACTCATGCACAAGGACCCCGAGGTCCCTCTGCACCATCGCCTGCTGCAGTTTTTCGCCACGTATGTAATAGTCCTTCCTACCATTCCTCCTACCAAAGTGGACCACCTCACACTTGCCAACATTAAATTCCATTTGCCATTTCCTGGCCCATTCGCCTAGCCTATCTAGATCCTTCTGCAGACTCTCCACACCCTCCGCACAATTTGCCTTTCCCCCCAATCTTGGTGTCATCAGCAAATTTCGACACCCTGCACTCGGTTCCCTCCTCCAGATCATCTATATAAATGGTAAAAAGCTGAGGTCCCAGCACTGACCCCTGGGGCACTCCACTAGTCACCAACCGCTAATCCGAATAGCATCCATTGACCCCCACTCTCTGCCTCCTATTTGACAACCAATCCTCTATCCACGCTAACACACTACCCCCAACTCCATGTCCCCTGACCTTCTGCAATAACCTCTTGTGAGGTACCTTGTCAAACGCCTTCTGAAAATCCAGAAAGACCACATCCACCGGCTCTCCTCTATCCACCGCCCTAGACACATCCTCATAGAACTCCAGTAAATTTGTCAGACACGACTTCCCCTTAATGAAACCGTGTTGCGTCCGCTCTATCAAGCAATTCCCCTCAAGATGCCTCGCTATTTCCTCTTTAATGACAGATTCTAACATTTTACCTACCACAGACGTTAAACTAACTGGCCTATAATTCCCCGCCTTTTGCCTGGCACCCTTCTTAAACAACGGCGTAACATTAGCCGTTTTCCAATCTTCCGGCACTTCCCCGGAGGGATGTTACGCGAGGTAAAGCATTTAGGACTGAGGTGTATTAGGACTAGATGAAAAACCCCAAGGTATATTGTGAAGTTAGACAGATTCCAACTATTTTTATTTTTGGAAGTTATGTGAGTATAAAGTGTTTCACTCTGTGTCTGATTCTATTGACACATCATAGAACATAGAACATTACAGCGCAGAACAGGCCCTTCAGCCCACGATGTTGCGCCGACCAGTTACAAAAACAATGACCCACTAGCCTAAACCAATCCCTTTTCGTCCATAAACCTATCCACAGATCTCTTAAACGCCCCCAAACTAGGCGCATTTACAACTACAGCAGGCAGGGCATTCCAGTCCCTCACCACCCTCTGGGTAAAGAATCAACGCCTGACATCCGTCCTATAACTACCCCCCCTTAATTTAAAGCCATGCCCCCTCGTGCTAGCTTTCTCCATCCGAGGAAAAAGGCTATCACTATCCACCCTATCTAAACCTCTAATCATCTTATATGTTTCAATAAGATCCCCTTTTAGCCTCCTTCTTTCCAGCGAAAACAACCCCAAATCCCTCAGTCTCTCCTCATAGGACCTCCCCACCATACCAGGCAACATCCTGGTAAACCTCCTCTGCACCCTCTCCAAAGCCTCCACGTCCTTCCTGTAATGTGGGGACCAGAACTGCACACAGTACTCCAAGTGCGGCCGCACCAGAGTTGTGTACAGTTGCAACATGACGCTGCGACTCCTAAATTCAATCCCCCTACCAATAAATGCCAAGACACCGTATGCCTTCTTAACAACCTTATCTACTTGATTCCCAACTTTCAGGGATCTATGTACACATACACCTAGATCCCTCTGCTCCTCCACACTATTCAAAGTCCTCCCGTTAGCCCTATATTCAACACATCTATTACTCCTACCGAAATGAATTACCTCACACTTCTCCGCATTAAACTCCATCCGCCACCTCGCAGCCCAGCTCTGCAACCTTTCTAAGTCACCCTGCAAACTATGACACCCTTCCTCACAATCTACCACACCTCCGACTTTGGTGTCATCAGCAAACTTACTAATCCACCCAACTATACCCTCATCCAGATCATTAATAAAAATTACAAACAGCAGTGGCCCAAAAACAGATCCCTGAGGCACACCACTCGTAACCGAACACCATGACGAATATTTACCATCAACCACCACTCTCTGTCTCCTATCTGCTAGCCAATTCCTGATCCAATTACCTAGATTACCCCCAATCCCATACATCTGCATTTTCTGCAGAAGCCTACCATGGTGAACTCGGAAGTTTTTTAAAAATAAACTTTAGTTAACAATACAGTTTAACTATTATGAGTGAATTAGCTTAACTTTTACCAGTTGAAATATTTAAACATGACAAGATACAATTCTTAACTGTTAATCTCTTCCAATTTAAGCAACATTCGTCATAGACTTAAACTCCTCTTCAGTATCAGTTATCAAACAACACGGGCTTACATGCTTTTACTTGTTAACAGTCCTAGAGTCTTTCAATACTTCTGGATAGAGAGAGAGAGACAAGTGGGGCTCAATTTTCCCATTCCACTCACCACACGAAGCGTAGTGGGTGAGGGGTATACCAGAGAAATACTCATTGACCTCAGGTGGGATTTTCAGGTTTTCGGGCATGCATGGCGAGAAAATACTGCCCTTGTTTTCTGACAAGGGCAGTATTTCTGTCCCAAACAGCAGCCTCCAGAGAGAAATAGAGAAAGACACCTTTTACTTCTTTCAGAACCATGCAGAAAACTTAACTTCTGCCATTAGCACATAGCGTCATAGAGATTTACAGCGTGGAAACAAGCCCTTCGGCCCAACTCATCCATACTACCTTTTTTTTAAACCCAGAAGCTTAGTCCCAATTGCCCGCATTGGCCTATATCCCTCTATACCCATCTTACCTATATATCTGTCTAAACGTTTTTTAAAAAACAAAATTATACCCACCTCTACTACTTCAGTGAAACTCTAATTTTACATAAGAACATAAGAAATAGGAGCAGGAGTAGGCCATCTGGCCCTTCGAGCCTGCCCCCGCCATTCAATAAGATCATGGCTGATCTGTCGTGACTCAGCTCCACCTTCCCGCCCTCTCCCCATAACCCTTAATCCCTTCTCTTATCAAAAACCCATCAACCCGTTTCTTAAAAATATTTAGCGAGGCAGCCTCCACCACTTCAACGGGCAGAGAATTCCAGAGATTCACCACCCTTTGAGTGAAGAAGTTCCTCCTCAACTCTGTTCTAAACCGCCCCCCCTTTATCTTGAGGCTGTGCCCCCTAGTCCTACTGTCTTTTTTGAGCGGGAACAGTCTCTCCACCTCTATCCTATCCATCCCATTCATCATCTTATACGTCTCAATGAGATCTCCCCTCATTCTTCTAAACTCTAACGAGTACAAGCCTAGTTTATTCAGCCTCTCCTCATAGCTCAATCCCCTCAACTCCGGTATCAGCCGAGTAAACCTCCTCTGCACTCCCTCCAGGGCCAAAACATCCTTGCGCAGGTGCGGCGCCCAAAACTGCACACAGTACTCCAGCTGCGGCCTCACCAATGCCCCATACAGCTGCAGCAAGACCTCCCTACTTTTATATTCAATCCCCTTCGCTATGAAGGCCAGCATCCCATTCGCCTTCCTGACCACCTGCTGCACCTGCAAGCTGGGTTTTTGCGACTCATGCACAAGGACCCCGAGGTCCCTCTGCACCGTCGCCTGCTGCAGTTTTTCGCCCCGTAAGTAATAGTCCTTCCTACCATTCCTCCTACCAAAGTGGACCACCTCACACTTGCCAACATTAAATTCCATTTGCCATTTCCTGGCCCATTCGCCCAGCCTATCTAGATCCTTCTGCAGACTCTCCACACCCTCCGCACAATTTGCCTTTCCCCCAATCTTGGTGTCATCAGCAAATTTCGACACCCTCCACTCGGTTACGTGTCCCGATTTAGCTCGAATTCGGATACAGTCATTGGATCCTTTTTTTTTCACTCTTCCTGGGGAACTGAAAAGTTTTTGGTTACTGCAATCTATTTCTGAAGTGAAAATAATCTGCCTTAGAAAGAAATTGTGGACAGAAAACACTTGCTTCCCCCCCTTGCCCAGTTCAGATAAAAGGGGGTTCTCACTTAGAAAAAAAACTACATTAGACAGTTGTTCGAAAGAGGAAGTATTCACAGTTAATGGACCATGAAAGTTTGTGTAAATAAACATCTCCACTGCCCGTTTGAAACTACCCTGGACCTGCCAATCAAAAGCTTTGTAAAGTTAAGAACATAAGAAATAGGAGCAGGAGTAGGCCATCTAGCCCTTCGAGCCTGCCCCGCCATTCAATAAGATCATGGCTGATCTGTCGTGGCTCAGTTCCACCTTCCCGCCCTCTCCCCATAACCCTTAATCCCCTCGCTTATCAAGAATCCATCAACCCGCTTCTTAAAAATATTTAGCGAGGCAGCCTCCACCACTTAAACGGGCAGAGAATTCCAGAGATTCACCACCCTTTGAGTGAAGAAGTTCCTCCTCAACTCCATTCTAAACCGCCCCCCCTTTATCTTGAGGCTGTGCCCCCTAGTCCTACTGTCTTTTTTGAGCGGGAAGAGTCTCCCCACCTCTATGCTATCCATCCCATTCATCATATTATACGTCTCAATGAGATCTCCCCTCATTCTTCTAAACTCTAACGAGTACAAGCGTAGTTTATTCAGCCTCTCCTCATAGCTCAATCCCCTCAACTCCGGTATCAGCCTAGTAAACCTCCTCTGCACTCCCTCCAAGGCCAAAATATCTTTGCGCAGGTGCGGCCCCCAAAACTGCACACAGTACTCCAGCTGCGGCCTCACCAATGCCCTATACAGCTGCAGCAAGACCTCCCTACTTTTATATTCAATCCCCCTCGCTATGAAGGCCAGCATCCCATTCGCCTTCCTGACCACCTGCTGCACCTGCAAGCTGTGTTTTTGCGACTCATAGAACATAGAACATTACAGCGCAGAACAGGCCCTTCGGCCCACGATGTTGCGCCGACCAGTTACAAAACAATGACCCACTAGCCTAAACTAATCCCTTTTCGACTCATGCACAAGGACCCCGAGGTCCCTCTGCACCGTTGCCTGCTGCAGTTTTTCACCACGTAAGTAATAGTCCTTCCTACCATTCTTCCTACCAAAGTGGACCACCTCACACTTGCCAACATTAAATTCCATTTGCCATTTCCTGGCCCATTCGCCCAGCCCATCTAGATCCTTCTGCAGACTCTCCACACCCTCCGCACAATTTGCCTTTCCCCCAATCTTGGTGTCATCAGCAAATTTCGACACCCTGCACTCGGGTCCCTCCTCCAGATCATCTATATAAATGGTAAATAGCTGAGGCCCCAGCACCGACCCCTGGGGCACTCCACTAGTCACCAACCGCCAATCCGAATAGCATCCATTGACCCCCACTCTCTGCCTCCTATTTGACAACCAATCCTCTATCCACGCTAACACCCTACCCCCAACTCCATGTCTCCTGACCTTCTGCAATAACCTCTTGTGAGGTACCTTGTCAAACGCCTTCTGAAAATCCAGAAAGACCACATCCACCGGCTCTCCTCTATCCACCCCCCTAGACACATCCTCATAGAACTCCAGTAAATTTGTCAGACACGACTTCCCTTTAATGAAACCGTGTTGCGCCCGCCCTATCAAGCAATTCCCTTCAAGATGCCTCGCAATTTCCTCTTTAATGACGGATTCTAACATTTTACCTACCACAGACGTTAAACTAACCGGCCTATAATTCCCCGCCTTTTGCCTGGCACCCTTCTTAAACAATGGCGTAACATTAGCCGTTTTCCAATCTTCCGGCACTTCCCCGGAATCCAGCGACGTCTGGAAAATAACCACCAAGGCATCCACTATAACCTCCGCCATTTCTTTCAGAACCCTCGGATGCATTCCATCCGGTCCTGGGGACTTGTCCACAATCAGCCCCTCCAGTCTGTCGAGCACCACCTCTCTAGTAACAGTAATGTCATTAAGAACATAAGAACATAAGAAATAGGAGCAGGAGTAGGCCATCTGGCCCTTCGAGCCTGCCCCGCCATTCAATAAGATCATGGCTGATCTGTCGTGACTCAGCTCCACCTTCCCGCCCTCTCCCCATAACCCTTAATCCCTTCTCTTATCAAAAACCCATCAACCCGTTTCTTAAAAATATTTAGCGAGGCAGCCTCCACCACTTCAACGGGCAGAGAATTCCAGAGATTCACCACCCTTTGAGTGAAGAAGTTCCTCCTCAACTCTGTTCTAAACCGCCCCCCCTTTATCTTGAGGCTGTGCCCCCTAGTCCTACTGTCTTTTTTGAGCGGGAACAGTCTCTCCACCTCTATCCTATCCATCCCATTCATCATCTTATACGTCTCAATGAGATCTCCCCTCATTCTTCTAAACTCTAACGAGTACAAGCCTAGTTTATTCAGCCTCTCCTCATAGCTCAATCCCCTCAACTCCGGTATCAGCCGAGTAAACCTCCTCTGCACTCCCTCCAGGGCCAAAACATCCTTGCGCAGGTGCGGCGCCCAAAACTGCACACAGTACTCCAGCTGCGGCCTCACCAATGCCCTATACAGCTGCAGCAAGACCTCCCTACTTTTATATTCAATCCCCTTCGCTATGAAGGCCAGCATCCCATTCGCCTTCCTGACCACCTGCTGCACCTGCAAGCTGGGTTTTTGCGACTCATGCACAAGGACCCCGAGGTCCCTCTGCACCGTCGCCTGCTGCAGTTTTTCGCCCCGTAAGTAATAGTCCTTCCTACCATTCCTCCTACCAAAGTGGACCACCTCACACTTGCCAACATTAAATTCCATTTGCCATTTCCTGGCCCATTCGCCCAGCCTATCTAGATCCTTCTGCAGACTCTCCACACCCTCCGCACAATTTGCCTTTCCCCCAATCTTGGTGTCATCAGCAAATTTCGACACCCTGCACTCGGTTCCCTCCTCCAGATCATCTATATAAATGGTAAATAGCTGAGGCCCCAGCACCGACCCCTGGGGCACCCCACTAGTCACCAACCGCCAATCCGAATAGCATCCATTGACCCCCACTCTCTGCCTCCTATTTGACAACCAATCCTCTATCCACGCTAACACCCTACCCCCAACTCCATGTCCCTTGACCTTCTGCAATAACCTCTTGTGAGGTACCTTGTCAAACGCCTTCTGAAAATCCAGAAAGACCACATCCACCGGCTCTCCTCCATCCACTGCCCTAGACACATCCTCATAGAACTCCAGTAAATTTGTCAGACACGACTTCCCTTTAATGAAACCGTGTTGCGTCCGCCCTATCAAGCAATTCCCCTCAAGATGCCTCGCTATTTCCTCCTTAATGACGGTTTCTAACATTTTACCTACCACAGACGTTAAACTAACCGGCCTATAATTCCCCGCCTTTTGCCTGGCACCCTTCTTAAACAACGGCGTAACATTAGCCGTTTTCCAATCTTCCGGCACTTCCCCGGAATCCAGCGACGTCTGGAAAATAACCACCAAGGCATCCACTATAACCTCCGCCATTTCTTTCAGAACCCTCGGATGCATTCCATCCGGTCCTGGGGACTTGTCCACAATCAGCCCCTCCAGTCTGTCGAGCACCACCTCTCTAGTAACAGTAATGTCATTAAGACCCTCCATTCCTACCACCTTTCCATCGCTAACACCCGGCAAATTATTCACGTCCTCCTCCGTGAAGACAGAAACATAAAAGTTATTCAAGACCTTAGCCATATCCCCATCCCCTATCACTAGCTCCCCTTTCTCATCCTCTAAAGGACCAACGTTCACCCTAGCCAGCCTCTTCCTTTTTATATATTTATAAAAACTCTTGCTTTCCTTTTTTATATTAAGTGCTAGCCCAGCCTCATAGCTTCTCCTACCCTCCTTTATCAACTTCTTTGTCAATCTTTGTTGACATTTAAACCTTTCCCAATCCTGTTCTCACCCACTGCTCTTCGCTACTCTAAATTCCTCCGCTTTTAATTTAACACTTTCCTTCACCTCCTTCGTTATCCACGGCTTATTACCTCTCCTCCTACTATCCTTTTTAACCATCGGAATAAATTTCTGCTGAGCACCAAGAAAGATTTACTTAAAGATCCTCCACTGCTCCTCAGCAGACCTACCTTCCAATGCACTCCTCCAGTCCACATTCGCCAATTCTTCTCTCATCCTACCATACTCCCCTCTATTCAAACAAAGGACGCGTGTCTGGGAACCCACTTTCTCCTCCTCCATCTGCACCAGAAACTCCACCATACAATGATCACTCTCTCCAAGAGGATCCTTCATCGCAAAGTCCCTAATTCTACCCGCCTCATTACATAGCACCAGATCCAAGATAGCTCGCTCCCTCGTCGGCTCCAACACACACTGTTCAAGGAAATTATCCCGGTAGCATTCCAAGAACTCCTCCTCGAGCCCACCTCGTCCAACATGGGTCGACCAATCAACATGCAGATTGAAATCTCCCATAACTACTGCCGTCCCATTCCTGCACGCTGCACTTATTTGCGTGTTAATAGCCCGCCCCACCTCCAGATCATTATTCGGGGGCCTATAGACGACACCCACCAGCGTCTTCCTCCCTTTGCTGTTCCTAATCTCCACCCACAACGATTCCACTTTCTGCGCTTTGGCTCCGATATCATCCCTTACTACCACCTTGATACTATCCTTAATCAGCAAAGCTACGCCACCCCCTCTTTCCTCCTGCCTATCCTTCCTAAACACTTGATAGCCCTGTACATTCATCTCCCAGTCCCTGTCACCTTGCAGCCACGTCTCTGTAATGGCCACCAGATCGTATCCATTTGTGTCGATCTGCGCCACCAGCTCATCCACTTTATTCCGAATGCTTCGTGCATTCAGATAAAGCGCTTTCATCCCAGCCTTCACCTGGACCCTATTTGCCGTAACGCCACCAATTGGGACATCCTTGGCCTCTTCCGTTACCTGTACCCTATCCTTAACTTTAGACCTCGTAGCGTCATCTACCCTCGCACCCTCCCCCCCCCTAATTAGTTTAAAGCCTTGTCTACAGTCCTCTTTACTCGATTCGCCAGCACTCTGGTCCCAGCACGATTCAGACCAACCCCATCCCGCCCGAACAAGTCCCACCTACCCCAATACTGGTGCCAATGCCCCATAAATTCGAACCCATTCCTCCCACACCAATCCCTGAGCCACCCATTCACTTCCTTTATCCTGTCAACCTTACGCCCGTCTGCACTCAGTTCAGGCAGTAGCCCAGAGATGACCACCTTGTCGGTTCTACTTTTTAATTCCATTCCCAGCTTCTCATACTCCCTCCCCAGATCCTCAGTCCGCACTTTGCCTATGTCGCTGGCACCCACATGTACTACAACGACCGGATTCTCACCCTCCCACTCCAGATTCCTCTGCAGCCCAGCTGCGACATCCTGTACCCGAGCACCAGGCAGACAACACACCCTTCTGTGCACTTTGTCATTGTGACAAAGGACAGTGTCAATACCCTTCACCCCACTGTCCCCAATCACTACTACGTTCCTTTTCCCCTTCTCTTTGCCTATGTCCTGCTGCATCACTGTACCGTGTGCAATTTGCTCACCAACCTCACCTGCCTCGTCCTCATCCAGACTGGAAGCAAGAACCTCAAACCTGTTATGCAGGTTAAGAGGCTGAGGCCTCCGCTCCTCACCCCCCTTCCTCCTCCCAGCAGCCCCCTTTTGTCCCTGACCCTTAGATTTAGCCAGTCTAGGGGCACCCTCTCTCCCCCTGATGAGCCTCAGTGTCTGTAGCTCAGAGGCCAGCTCATTTACCCTGAGCTGGAGCTCCTCCAGCAACCTGCACTTACTGCAGACATGGTCACTGGGAAGGACCCTGGGGTCCACCAGTTCCCACATCATACAGAAACCACACATCACATGCCCCTCCATTATTCAGTGTAATTTTTTATGGGGAAAAATTTTTTTTCCTTGTTTCTTGCTGTAGTAGTTTTGAAAAAAATTTTTTTTTTTTCAAACAAACTCACCTGGCCTTTTTCCTTCCAGCCCTTTTTGATATTAAGCCCTATTAACTCACTCTGCTTCCCCCTCACTCCACTGCCCGCTCAGACGCTGCCCGCTGTCTACACCAGGCCTCCTTTTAAACCTGGCGCTGTTTTAAAGCAGGCTGGTCTACAAATGACTTCCCAACACACCCTCAAAATTCTTAAAGCAGTAAATACAATAAATAAATGGTTTAAACAGTTCTACAAAGAGTAAAGTGCTTTAAACTTATTTTAAACAGGTTTTTAACAGGTAAAATCTTAGCTCTCTCTCTCTGCTCCAGCAAACAATGGAAGGCTTCACCGTGTGGCCCCTTGATAATTAAAGCAGGCTGGTCCACAAATGCCTTTTCACCACACTCTCAGAATTCTTACAGCTGTAAATACAATAAATAAATGCTTTAAACAGTTCTACAAAGAGTGAAGTGCTTTAAACTTATTTTAAACAGGTTTTTAACAGGTAAAATCTTAGCTCTCTCTCTCTGCTCCATGAAGTGTATAGTGATTGTATAAACAAATAGAGTTCTGATAGACACCGAGATCGTCCGTAATGTAATTATAGCACCTCGATTTAGTGTGACCCCGCTTTCTTCATGATAACGTTTTATGGACCCCAACCATCGTGTTATAATCAGGCCGCACTGTACTTCTGGCAGCTTGTTTCAGGCACTCACCACCCTCTGGGTGAAAAAATTGCCCTTCTGGACACTTTTGTATCTCACCCCTCTCACCTTGAACCTACGCTCTCTAGTTTTAGACTCCCCTATCTTTGGGAAAAGATATTGACCATCTCGCTGATCTGTGCCCCTCATTATTTTATAGACCTCTATAAGATCACCTCTCAGCATTCTGTGCTCCAGAGAAAAAAGTCTGGAACAAGCTGCCAGAAGTACAGTACAGTCTATCCAGCCTCTCCTTATAACTCAAACCATCAGGTCCTAGTAACATCCTAATTATCGGTCTCTTACCAATCAACCTAATCAAACCCTATACTGAAACCCCAGGGTAAAATCAAAAATAAATAAAACTGCATTAATTCACATTAAAACAAACAGTCCATTGGTTAAAATCAATTATTCAATAGAGCTGTGGAGTGCAGACAAATTGGAACCGTGTATACAGAACTGAATTCTAAACATATCCCGCACAAGAAACATGATGTAAATGCATTTCTAAAAGACACAGTATCATCAGGGATGAGGAGTAATTTCTTCACCTAGAGAATGGTAAGCCTGTGGGATTCTCTACCACAGAAAGCAGTTGAAGGCAAAACGTTGTTTTCAAGAAGGAGTTAAAATAAAGAATAGTACAGCACAGGAACAGGCCCTTTAGCCTGCGTCCATCATGTTGTCCTATTTAGACCAACCGCCTGTGCTCTTCTATTCTCTGCCAGCTAAGTCTTAAATGTCACTAATGTATTTGCCTCAACCACCTCGTGTGGCAGTGCATTCCAGGCCCCCACTGAAAAAACCTTGCCCCGCACATCTCCACTGAACCTTCCCCCTTCCTTACCTTGAACTTGCACCCATTGTAATTGTGTTTCTGCCCTGGGAGAAAGCTTCCAACTGTTTACCTGTTCTACATCCCATATAATTTTATAAACTTCTATCAAGTCACCTCTCAGCCTCTGTCTTTCCAGGGAGAACAATGCGAATACCCTCCATACCAGGCAACATCCTGATAAATCTTTTCTGAACTATATCCAGAGCCTCCATGTTCTTCTGGTAGTGTGGCGACCAGAACTGGATGCAGTATTCCAAATATAGCCAAACCAGTGTTTCATATAACTATCATAATTTGCCAACTTTTATACTTGATGCCTCATCCGATGAAAGCAAGCATGCCATATGCTTTCTTCACCACTTTTTCCACCTGTGCTGCTACTTTTAAGGGTCTGTGGATCTGTACTGCCAAATCTCTAGGCTGTCTATGCTCCTGATGGTTTTGCCATTTATTTGATAGCTCCCACCTGATTTGGATCCATTAAAATGCAACATCTATGATATAACTTTTAGGGCTAAAGGGATCAAAGGATATGGAGGGAAGATAGGATCAGACTATTGAGTTGGATGATTAGCCATGTTCGTAATGAATAGTGAAGAAAGCCTGAAGGACTGAATACCTAATCTTCCTATTCACTATGTTTCTATGGCCTTTTGGCCCATCAGGTCACAAGGTAAATGAAACATTGATGTTTATTGCAAGGGAAATGGAATAGAAAAGTAGGAATGTTTCACTGCAGTTATACCAACCCTAGATGTAACTTCATCTGGAGAGCTGTGTACAGTTTGGCCTTCATCATTTGAAAAAGTATATATTTGCATTAGAAGTAGTTCAGAAAATGTTCATTGACAGTCCTGGGACAAGGGGCTTTTCCTGTGAAGGTAGGCTGAACAATTTGTGCCTATACGAACTGGAGTTTAGAAGAACGAGAAGTGATCTTGTTGAAACATAAATGATCCCAAGGGGACTTTATTAGAATGGATACCGTGAGAATGTTGCAAACATACAAATTAGGAGCACTGAGGAGGCCACTCAGCTACTCATGCCTGCTTCACCATTCAATAAGGTTATGGCTGATCTGATCACAACCTCAACCCCACATTCTTGCTCACCCCCGATAACTTTTCACCCCTTTTAATCAAGAATCTATCTAGCTGTGCTTTAACAATATTCAAAGACACTGCTTCCACTGCCTTTTGAGGAAGAGAGTTCCAAAGATTCAACTGAGTGAGAAAAATTCTTACCTCTGTCTTAAATGAGCGACCTCTTATTTTCAAATAGTGACTCTGAGTTCTAGATTCTCCGACAAGAGGAAACATCTTCTCTACATCCACCCTGTCAATAACTGGCACGGTAGCACAGTGTTTAGCACTGCTGCTTCACAGCTCCAGGGACCTGGGTTTGATTCCCGGCTCGGGTCACTGTCTTGTGGAGTTTGCACATTCTCCTCATATCAGCATGGGTTTCCTCTGGGTGCTCCGGTTTCCTCCCACAGTCCAAAGATGTGCGGGTTAGGTTGATTGGCCATGTTAAAATTGCCCCTTAGTGTCCAGGGATGTGTAGGTTAGAGGGATTAGTGGGTATAATCTGTAGGGATATGGGGGATAGGGTCTGGGTGAGATTGTGTTTGGTGCAGACTCGATGGGCCTGTTTCTGCACTGTAGGTTCTATGATTTTTATGAACCCTCAGGATCTTAAAGTTTTGATCAAGTCGCCTCTTACTCTTATCTATTCTTACTCAAACCTATCGGCTTAATCTTTCCTCATAAGACAACCTGCCATTCATGGTACTTTTCTATTTGTGTCACTAGTTTATCTGCTTTGCAGTGGAGACTTTGGGCATTCTGATACAGAGGCTTTAAATTTATTCTTTACTAGTATCCACTGCATAGACCTTAATCACGGATGTATTATTGTAAACTCTCTGTCCCATTCTGTCCCACTGTGGCTCAGTCAAAGAAGACAGAGGGTAGCAGTGGAAGGGTGATTTTCTGAATGGAGGGCTGTGACAAGTGATGTTCCTCAGGGATCAGTGCTGGGATCTTTGCTGTTTGTAATATATATAAATGATTTGGAGGAAAATGTAACTGGTTTGATTAGTAAGTCTGTGGATGATACAAAGGTTGGTGGATTTGCGGATAGCGATGAGGACCATCAGCGGATACAGCAGAATATCGATCAGTTGGGGACTTGGGCAGAGACATGGCAGATGACGTTTAATCTGGACAAATGTGAGGTAATGCATTTTGGAAGGTCTAATACAGATAGGAAATATTCAGTAAATGGCAGAACCCTTAAGAGTATTGGTAGGTAAAGGGATCTGGGTGTACAGGTACACAGGTCACAAAGTGGCAATGCAGGTGGAGAAGGGAGTCAAGAAGGCATACGGCATGCTTGCCTTCATCGTCCGGGGTATTGAGTTTAAAAATTGGCAAGTCATGTTGCAGCTTTATAGAACCTTAGGCCGCACTTGGAATATAGTGTTTAATCCTGGTTGCCACACTACCAGAAGGATGTGGAGGCTTTGGAGAGGGAACAGAAAAGATTTACCAGGATGTTGCCTGGTATGGAGGGCATTAGCTGTAAGAAGAGGCTGGAGGAACTTGGTTTGTTCTCACTGGAACGACGGAGGTTGAGGGGTGACCTGATAGAAGTCTACACAGTAGACGGTACAAGGGCGGCACGGTAGCACAGTGGTTAGCACTGCTGCTTCACAGCTCCAGGGTCCTGGGTTTGATTCCCGGCTCGGGTCACTGCCTGTGTGGAGTTTGCACATTCTCCTCGTGTCTGCGTGGGTTTTCTCCGGGTGCTCCGGTTTCCTCCCACAGTCCAAAGGTGTGCGGGTTAGGTTCATTGGCTATGCTAAAATTGCCCCTTAGTGTCCTGGGATGTGTAGGTTAGAGGGATTAGCAGGTAAATGTGTAGGGATATGGGGATAAGGTCTGGGTGGGATTGTGTTCGGTGCAGACTCGATGGGCCGATGGGCCTGTTTCTGCACTGTAGGGTTCTATGTAGTACAAGATTTGAATGGCATGAACAGAGTGGATAGTCAGAAACTTTTTCCCACGATGGAAGAGTCAATTACTTGGGGGCACAGGTTTAAGGTGTGAGGGGTAAGGTTTAAAGGAGGTGTACGAGGCAGATTTTGTTGTCAGGGGGGGCAGTGGAAGCAGATACGATAGTGAATTTTAAAGGACGTCTTGACAAATATACGAATAGGATGGGAATAGAGGAATATGGTTCCCGGAAGGTTAGAGGGTTTTAGTTAAGTGGGGTAGTAAAGACAGTGCAGGCTTGGAGGGCTGAAGGGCCACATTCCTACGCTGTAATTTTCTTTGTTCTTTGTTTACTCATCTTGCCTTTACCCACATCGCCACACTGTCCTATAGTCTCAACTGTTTTCTCAGGATTCCTAAATCTAACTTCATCCAAACAACTTTGTCCCACTCTGTTAGTTTAAAGCCCTACTCATGATCCTAGCCATATGATTTGCCAGGACACTGGTCACAGCTGGTTTAACTAGAGCTAATTCTATTGATGCCATTTTGAAATACCTTCTTTCCACATGTTTAATTCTCTATTCTCCTTTACCCAGCATGAATTGGCACATGGATCAGGTAACAATCCAGAGATTATCACCTTTAACTCCTTTCAGAATATCATTTCTGATTCTATCTGTGTCATTGGTCCCTGTGTGAATCATATCAACTGGATCCTCCCACTGACACTTCAAGTTCCTCTCCAGCTGTGAGGTGATGTCCTTGACACCAGGCAGACAACACAACACAACCTTCAGAGCTCCTGGTCATGGCTGCACTGAACAGTCTTGATCCACCTGACTGTACTGTCTTCTGTCATGACTGCATTCCTCTTCACTCCTCCCCATCCTTCACTATGTAGCCATGGTCAGGCTGCTCATCACCTTGCAGTCCTTCTCCCCATTCACACAAGTAACCAGCACCTTGTACCTGTTGGTTAAAGTCAAGGGCTGAGGCTCCTCCATCACTACATGCTGAATCTTTTGCAGTTTAACTTAAACAAAGGGCTGCGACTGCTCCTGGAACAAAGCAACCAGGAAACCGTGCAACGCTTGCAGCTCAGATTCCAGCTCAGCAGCTCTTGCCAAAGTTGCTCAAGGTGCAGACATTTATCACAGACATGGCTGTCCTGAATTGCAATGCAGATTTCCACACATTGCACACTGTCTTACTTTGTCTAATATTATTTATTAGTCATTTCATTCACAGAATCATAGAATCTGCAGTACAGAGACAGGCCCTTTGGCCCCAACTGGTCCACGCTGACCTAAATGCCCATTTATAAAGAACATAAGAACATAAGAAATAGGAGCAGGAGTAGGCCATCTGACCCCTCGAGCCTGCCCCGCCATTCAATAAGATCATGGCTGATCTGTCGTGGCTCAGTTCCACTTTCCGGCCCTCCCCCCATAACCCTTAATCCCCTCTCTTATCAAAAACCCATCAACCCGAGTCTTAAAAATATTTAGCGAGGCAGCCTCCACCACTTCAACGGGCAGAGAATTCCAGAGATTCACCACCCTTTGAGTGAAGAAGTTCCTCCTCAACTCTGTTCTAAACCGCCCCCCCTTTATCTTGAGGCTGTGCCCCCTAGTCCTACTGTCCTTTCTGAGCGGGAAGAGTCTCTCCACCTCTATCCTATCCATCCCATTCGTCATCTTATACATCTCAATGAGATCTCCTCTCATTCTTCTGAACTCTAACGAGTACAAGCCTAGTTTATTCAGCCTCTCCTCATAGCTCAACCCCCTCAACTCCGGTATCAGCCTAGTAAACCTCCTCTGCACTCGCTCCAAGGCCAAAATATCCTTGCGTAAGTGCAGCGACCAAAACTGCACACAGTAGATAATATGTGGGGTTGCAGGGATAGGGCCTGGAATGGATTGTGATCAGTGCATGATGAGCTGAATGGCCTCTTTCTTCGCTGTAGAGATTCTATGATTCTAGTAATGTGCTTCGCTCTGAAATGCCCTAGCATGCCACTCAATTCAAGGGCAAATTAGGGATGGGCAACAAATGTTAGCCTTACAGTGATTAATAAAATAAAAATAACAAAAGTTAAAATGTATTTGAAGAACTTGTTTAAAGTGAAAACAAGATGGAAAACAGATATTGCCACATGGTCCAATTACATTATGACTGCTCATTATGAGTTGTAACCACGCTAAATATAAATGCATGTAATATAGTAATTTAGAATAAAAATGTGAACATCAGGAATATAAACATGGTTATTTTTTAGTAGCATACACCAAATATAAGAAAGCCAATGATTTTCTCAGATCTGCAGAAGGATCTAGATAGGCTGGGCGAATGGGCCAGGAAATGGCAAATGGAATTTAATGTTGGCAAGTGTGAGGTGGTCCACTTTGGTAGGAGGAATGGTAGGAAGGACTATTACTTAAGGGGCGAAAAACTGCAGCAGGCGACGGTGCAGAGGGACCTCGGGGTCCTTGTGCATGAGTCGCAAAAACCCAGCTTGCAGGTGCAGCAGGTGGTCAGGAAGACGAATGGGATGCTGGCCTTCATAGCGAGGGGGATTGAATATAAAAGTAGGGAGGTCTTGCTGCAGCTGTATAGGGCATTGGTGAGGCCGCAGCTGGAGTACTGTGTGCAGTTTTGGGTGCCGCACCTGCGCAAGGATATTTTGGCCCTGGAGGGAGTGCAGAGGAGGTTTACTCGGCTGATACCGGAGTTGAGGGGATTGAGCTATGAGGAGAGGATGAATAAACTAGGCTTGTACTCGTTAGAGTTTAGAAGAATGAGGGGAGATCTCATTGAGACGTATAAGATGATGAATGGGATGGATAGGATAGAGGTGGAGAGACTCTTCCTGCTCAAAAAAGACAGTAGGACTAGGGGGCACAGCCTCAAGATAAAGGGGGGGCGGTTTAGAACAGAGTTGAGGAGGAACTTCTTCACTCAAAGGGTGGTGAATCTCTGGAATTCTCTGCCCGTTGAAGTGGTGGAGGCTGCCTCGCTAAATATTTTTAAGAAACGGGTTGATGGGTTTTTGATAAGAGAAGGGATTAAGGGTTATGGGGAGAGGGCGGGAAGGTGGAAATGAGTCACGACAGATCAACCATGATCTTATTGAATGGCGGGGCAGGCTCGAAGGGCCAGATGGCCTACTCCTGCTCCTATTTCTTATGTTCTTATTAACTCATTCCACATTCGTACCACCGTCTGTAAAAAAAAGTTGCTCCTCAGGTTCCCATTAATTCTTTCCCCTCTTAACTTAAAACCTATGCCCTCTAGTTCTCGATTGTCCAACCCTGGGAAAGAAACTGAGTGCATTCACCCTACCCATGCCTGTCATGATGTTTATACACCTCTATAAGATCACCCCTCAGTCTCCTACACTCCAAAGAAAAAAGTCCTCGCCTGTCCAGTCACTCCATATAGCTCAGTCCCCTGCGTCCTGGTAACATCCTTGTAAATCTCTTCTGTATTCTCTCCAATTTAATAATATATTTTCTATGGCAGGACGACCAAAACGGAACACAATACACCAGGTGCGACCTCACCAACGCCCCGTACAACTGCAACATAACTTCCCAACTTCTATACTCAATTCCCTGACTGATGAAGGCCAGCATGCCAAAAGCCTTCTTCACTGCCTTATCTACCTTTGACTCCATCTTTAGAAAACCATGTACCTGAACTCCAAGGTCCCTGTGTTCCATGATACTCCCTAAGGTCTTACCATTCACCATGGAATTCCTACCTTGATTTGACTTCCCAAAATGCAATACTTCACACTTAACTTTATTGAACTCTATTTGCCATTTCTCGGCCCACTTCCCCAGTTGATTAAGATCCTGCTGCAATTTTTGATAACTTTCCTCACTGTCTACAATCCCACCTATTTTGGTGTCGTCAGCAAACTTACTGATCATGCCTAGTACATTCTCATCCAAATCATTGATATAGATAAAAGACAGCAATGGGCCCAGCACTGACCCCTGAAGCACACCATTAACCGCAGGCCTCCAGTCCAACAAGCATCCAAGCATCCTTCCACCATTACCCTCTGCTTCCTACCATCAAGCCAATTGCATATCCAATTTGCCAGCTCTCCCTGGATTCCATGTGATCTAACCTTCCAGAGCAGTCTACCATGTGGAACTTTATCAAAGGCCTTACTGAAGTCCATATAGACTATGTCTACCACCCTGCCCTCATCAACCTTCCTGGTCACTTCATCAAAAAACTCTAACAAATTTGTAAGGCTTGATCTCCCATGTACAAAGCTGTACTGACCACTCCTGATCAAACCCTGTCTTTCCAACTGCCTGTATATCTTAGCCGTTAGAATCTTCTCTAGTAACTGATCCACCATAGATGTTAGGCTTACTGCTCTGTGATTCCCAGGTTTCTCTTTATAGCCCTTCTTAAAGAAGGACACAACATTTGCTACCCTCTAGTCTTCTGGTAGTTCACCTGTGGCTAATGATGGCTTAGTTAGCTAAAGTAACAGCAGGTTCCTAGCTTATAGACAAAAGGTGGCACAGCAGCTTCTGGAGGTTGGAAAACTAGAATAAAAAGCGGCACTGGCCAGCACACTGCTGCTCTTCCCTTATCTCCTCACACTGAATTCCTGACTCACAAAGCACTACTCCTGGATCACTCTCTGCTTCCCCATACACGGAGTCTGAGCTGTGGCTGATTGCAGAGTTGGGATTCCCAGGGGCAGAGTGTTGGCATCCTCAGGATAGAATGCAGGGTTTGGGATATCAGGTGTCAGTGTTGGGGTTTCCTTAACTGACTTTGACCATCTCCAGTTTGCATCGCTCCACATTTGGTGGCCCTAAGCTCAAAATGCCCTTGTTAAACCCCTCTGCCTCATTCTCTTTAAGACACCCTGTAAAAAGCCACATCTTTGACCAAACTTTTGTTCACTGAAATAATTTGGCTTTTACAGCACCCTGTGAAACACCTGGAGATGTTTTATTACATTAGAGGTGCTATATAAATACAAGTTATTGTTAAAACCTTGAACCTATAACAACTGTACATCGTCATTGAGCTCAACCATTCAGTGCAGGGATGGGGAGGGAAGGCAGTAGAGGAAAGGGAACTTTAATGAGGGGTTATGGAGAGGCTTTGAGGTGTGTCAGAATCCAATATACAGCTTCCTTGGCTGAGAAGAGAGGGGAAGTATGTTTGGTGCTTAAGAGTCATCAGTGGAGGGTTGTGAGATGGTTACAATGCACCCATTTGCTGTTCCGGAGTGGTAGAGGCTTGGGCCTGTTCCCCCAGCTGGGGCCTCTGAGTGTTGGTGCCTGTGGCTGGGTGTGTGCTCCAAGCAGCTGCTGACTGCGCTGCTGAGTGCTCAGATACTCCGGGTTAGACTGTGTGAAAACAGCAAGCACCCTGTGCCTGGTCATGTTGTGAGCTCTTGACAGCAGGGTGAGGGTTTAACTTCAGACAGTGACAGAGAGAGAGAGAGAGAGAGACACCGAGAGAGGGAGTCGAACATAGAAAGGGAAGTAGACACGCACGCACTCCAGTTGCTGGGGTAATGAGGTAAGTGTGTACCTTGTGTTAGCCTTTCTGTGTGTGTGTGTGTGTGTGTGTGCGTGTGCACGTGAGTGTGCGTGTGCACGTGAGTGTGTGTGTGTGTGCGTGTGCACGTGAGTGTGTGTGTGTGCGTGTGTGTGTGCGTGTGCACGTGAGTGTGTGTGTGTGTGCGCGCGCCCGTGTGCTCATGTTTGCCTGTGAGTGTGTCTGCGCCTGTGTGTGTCAATCTGTGTGTCTGTGTCTGTCCGTGTGTGTGTGTCTCTGGGTCTATATCTATCCATGTCCTTGCATGTGTCTGTTGGTCAGCCTGTGAGTTGACCTACCTGTGTGTCAGTTTGATTTTTAAAAAATCTGTCATGGGATATAGGCATCACTGGCTAGATCAGCGTTTATTGCCCATCTTGAATTGTCCTTGAGAAGTTGATGGTGAGCTGCCTTGTTGAGCTGCTGTGGTACATAAGAACATAACATAAGAACATAAGAAATAGGAGCAGGAGTAGGCCATCTGGCCCTTCGAGCCTGCCCCGCCATTCAATAAGATCATGGCTGATCTGTCACTGCTCAGTTCTACTTTCCTGCCCTCTCCCCATAACCCTTAATCCCCTCTCTTATGTACGGTGTGGTGTAGGTACACCCAAAGTTCTATTAGAGAGGGAGTCGTAAGATTTTGACCAGCAACAGTGAGGGGACTGTGATATATTTCCAAGTCAAGGTGATGAGTGACTTGGAGGGGAACTTGCAGGTGGTGGTGTTCACCTGCATCTGCTGCCCTTGTCCTTATCAGTGGCAGAGGTCACGAGTTTGGCAAGTGCTGTTGAAGGAGCCTTGGTGAGTTCTTGCAGTTCACCACCATTCCCGGCTAGATGTGACAAGACTGCAGAGCTTAAATCTGATCCATTTGTTGGGGAATTGCTCAGCTCTGCCCAACTATTGCTGCTTATGCTGTTTGACACGCAAGTGGTATTGTAGCTTCACCAGGGTTGACACCACATTTTTAGGTATGCCTGATTTGATTTATTATTGTCACATGTATTAAGATATAGTGAAAAGTATTGTTTCTTGTGTGCTATAGAGACCAAGTGTACTGTTCATAGAGAAGGAAACGAGAGAGTGAAGAATGTAGTGCTATAGTCATAGCTATGGCGTACAGAAAGCTCAATTTAATGCAAGGTAGGTCCATTCAAAAGTCTGATGGCAGCAGGGAAGAAGCTGTTCTTGAGTTGGTACGTGATCTCAGACTTTTGTATCTTTTACCCGACAGAAGAAGGTGGAAGAGAGAACGTTCCAGGGTGCGTGCGGTCCTTAATTATGCTGGCTGCTTTGCCAAGGCAATGAAAAGTGTAGACAGTCAATGGATGGGAGGCTGATTTGCGTGATGGATTGCGCTACTTTCATGACCTTTTGTAGTTTCTTGCGGTCTTGGCCTGATGTAGGACTACTGCTTACGTAGCGAAAAGCTGCAGCATGCTACGGTGCAGAGGGACCTGGGGGTCGTTGTGCATGAGTCGCAAAAACCCAGTCTGCAGGTGCAGCAGGTGGTCAGGAAGGCGAATGGGATGCTGGACTTCATAGCGAGGGGGATTGAATATAAAAGTAGGGAGGTCTTGCTGCAGCTGTATAGGGCATTGGTGAGGCCGCAGCTGGAGTACTGTGTGCAGTTTTGGTTGCTGCACTTACGCAAGGATATTTTGGCCTTGGAGGGAGTGCAGAGGAGGTTTACTAGGAGTTGATACCGGAGTTGAGGGGGTTGAGCTATGAAGAGAGGTTGAATAAACTAGGCTTGTATTCGTTAGAGTTTGAGGGGGGATCTTATTGAGACGTATAAGATGATGAAAGGGATGGATAGGGTAGAGGTGGAGAGGTTCTTCCCGCTGAGAAAGGACAACAGGACTAGAGGACACAGCCTCAAGATAAGTGGGGGGGGGGGGGGACAGTTTAGAACGGAGTTGAGGAGGAACTTCTTCACTCAAAGGGTGGTGAATCTCTGGAATTCTCTGCCCGTTGAAGTGGTGGAGGCTGCCTCGCTAAATATATTTAAGACCCGGGTTGATGGGTTTTTGGTAGGCAAGGGGATTAACGGTTATGGGGAGAAAGCGGGAAAGTGGAACTGAGCCATTTCAGATCAGCCATGATCTTATTGAATGGCGGGGCAGGCTCGAAGGGCTAGATGGCCTACTCCTGCTCCTATTTCTTATGTTCTTATGTTGGTCCTGACAGGCCCTCCTGCACTCTTCAAAGAACAGTACAGCACAGGAACAGACTTTTAGGCCTACCAAGTCTGTGCCGACACTGATATCTTTAATATTTTCTTCCCCTACGTTGTCCATATTCCCCTATTTCCTGCCTATTCATGATCTATCCAGATACCTCTTGAACATTATTATTGAACCTTCTTCCACCACCTCCTTTGGCAGCATGTTCCAGGCATTCACCACACTGTTGTGTGAAAAAGGATGTGACTAGTGCGGTAGACAGAGGGGAACCGGTGGATGTGGTGTTTCTCGATTCTCAAAAGGCATTTGATAAGGTGCCTCACAAAAGGTTGCTTCAGAAGGTTAGGGAGCATGGAGTTGGGGGTAAGGTGTTAGCATGGATAGAGGATTGGTTGTCTAATAGGAGGCAGAGAGTTGGCATCAATGGGTGCTATTCTGATTGGCGGTTGGTGACTATTGGAGTGCCACAGGGATCGGTGCTGGGGCCTCAGCTATTTACCATTTATATAGATGATCTGGAGGAGGGGGCTGAGTGTAGGGTGTCGAAATTTGCTGATGACACAAAGATGAGTGGAAAAGCAAATTGTGCAGAGGGTGTGGAAAGTCTGCAGAGGGATTTGGATAGGCTGAGCGAGTGGGCGAGGACCTGGCAGATGGAGTACAATGTTAGCAAGTGTGAGGTTATCCACTTTGGCAGAAATAATAGTAGGAGGGGTTACTATTTAAAGGGCGAAAAGCTGCAGCATGCTACAGTGCAGAGGGACCTGGGGGTCCTTGTGCATGAGTCGCAAAAATCCAGCCTACAGGTGCAGCAGGTGATCAAGAATGGAATGCTGGCCTTCATAGCGAGGGGGATAGAATATAAAAGCAGGGAGGTCTTGCTGCAACTGTACAGGGCACTGGTGAGGCCACAGCTGGAGTACTGTGTGCAGTTTTGGGCGCCGCACTTGCGCAAGGATATTTTGGCCTTGGAGGGAGTGCAGAGGAGGTTCACTAGGCTGATACCGGAATTGAGGGGGTTGAGCTATGAGGAGAGGCTGAATAAACTGGGCTTGTACTCGTTAGAGTTTAGAAGGATGAGGGGGGATCTCATTGAGATGTATAAGATGATGAAAGGAATGGATAGGGTAGAGGTGGAGAGGTTCTTCCCGCTCAGAAAGGACAGCAGGACTAGAGGGCACAGCCTCAAGATAAGGGGGGTGCAGTTTAGAACGGAGTTGAGGAGGAACTTCTTCACTCAAAGGGTGGTGAATGTCTGGAATTCTCTGCCCGTTGAAGTGGTGGAGGCTGCCTCGCTAAATATTTTTAAGACACAGGTAGATAGGTTTTTGGTAGGCAAGGGGATTAAGGGTTATGGGGAAAGGGCGGGAAAGTGGAACTGATCCACTTCAGATCAGCCATGATCTTATTGAATGGCGGGGCAGGCTCAAGAGGCTAGATGGCCAACTCCTGCTCCTATTTCTTATGTTCTTGTCCCTGACTTCTCTTTTAAACTTTCCCCCTCTCACTCTCAACCTATGCCCCCGAGTAATTGACTCCGACTGTGGGAAAATCTTCTTCCTGTCTACTGTCTATAAACCAAGCCTGTCATAATCTTGTAAACCTCTACCAGGTCTCTCCTCATTCTCTGATACTCCAATGAAAACAATTCAAGTTTGTTTAACCTTTCTTCACAGTCCATATCCCCCAAACTGGGCAACATCCTGGTAAATCTCTTCTGCACTCTCTCCAATGCGTCAGCATTCTTCTGGTAGTGTGTGACCAGAATTGTACATAATACTCCAAATGCAGCCTAACCAAAGTCTTATACAGCTGCAACATGATTTTTCAATTCCTGTACTCAACGCCTTGACCAATGAAGATCAGCATACCATACGCCTTCCTGACGATTTTGTCCACCTGAGGGAACTGTGGATCTACACACATAGATCCCTCAGTGTGCTAATACTTCTAAGGGCTCTACCATTTACTGTATACTCTCCTGCAGTAGATCTTCCAAATTGCATCACCTCACATTTATCTGAGTTAAATTCCATCTACCATCTTTCGGCCCATGTCTCCAGCTGGTTTATACCCTGCTGTATCCCCTGACAACCCTCCTGACTATCTGCTACTCCCACAATTTTTGAATCATCTGCAAATTTTCAAGTCAGACCGTCTACATTTTCCTCCAAATCATTTATATATATGACAACAACAGAAGCCCCAGCGCTGATCTGTGTCAAATACTGCTTGTCACAGGCCTCCAATTAGAAAAGTACCCTTCCACTGCTACTTTCTGCCTTCTATCCCCAAGCCAGTTTTGTATCTGTCTTAACATAAGAACATAAGAAATAGGAGCAGGAGTAGGCCATCTGGCCCTTCGAGCCTGCCCCGCCATTCAATAAGATCATGGCTGATCTGTCATGGCTCAGTTCCACATTCCCGCCCTCTCCCCATAACCCTTAATCCCTTCTCTTATCAAAAACCCATCAACCCGCTTCTTGAAAATATTTAGCGAGGCAGCCTCCACCACTTCAACAGGCAGAGAATTCCAGAGATTCACCACCCTTTGAGTGAAGAGGTTCCTCCTCAACTCCGTTCTAAAACGCCCCCCCCTTTATCTTGAGGCTGTGCCCCCTAGTCCTACTGTCTTTTTTGAGCGGGAAGAGTCTCTCCACCTCTATCCTATCCATCCCATTCATCATCTTATACGTCTCAATGAGATCTCCTCTCATTCTTCTAAACTCCAACGAGTACAAGCCTAATCTATTCAACCTCTCCTCATAGCTCAATCCCCTCAACTCCGGTATCAACCTAGTAAACCTCCTCTGCACTCCCTCCAAGGCCAAAATATCTTTGCGCAGGTGCGGCAACCAAAACTGCACACAGTACTCCAGCTGCGGCCTCACCAACGCCCTATACAGCTGCAGCAAGACCTCCCTACTTTTATATTCAATCCCCCTCGCTATGAAGGCCAGCATCCCATTCGCCTTCCTGACCACCTGCTGCACCTGCAAGCTGGGTTTTTGCGACTCATGCACAAGGACCCCGAGGTCCCTCTGCACCGTCGCCTGCTGCAGTTTTTCGTCACGTAAGTAATAGTCCTTCCTACCATTCTTCCTTCCAAAGTGAACCACCTCACACTTGCCAACATTAAATTCCATTTGCCATTTCCTGGCCCATTCGCCCAGCCTATCTAGATCCTTCTGCAGACTCTCCACACCCTCCGCACAATTTGCCTTTCCCCCAATCTTGGTGTCATCCGCAAATTTCAACACCCTACACTCGGTTCCCTCCTCCAGATCATCTATATAAATGGTAAATAGCTGAGGCCCCAGCACCGACCCCTGGGGCACTCCACTAGTCACCATCCGCCAATCCGAATAGCACCCGTTGACCCCCCACTCTCTGCCTCCTATTTGACAACCAATCCTCTATCCACGCTAACACCCTACCCCCAACTCCATGTCCCCTGACCTTCTGCAATAACCTCTTATGAGGTACTTTGTCAAACGCCTTCTGAAAATCCAGAAAGACCACATCCACCGGCTCTCCTCTATCTTACCAGCTCATCTCGGAGTCCATAACCATAGACCATAGAATTCTACAGTTCAGGAGACTATATCTGCGCTGTAATGTTCTATGTTCTATTCTGCATCATCTGCATCGATCACAATCTCACCCAGGCTCTATCCCTACAACCCCATGCATTTACCCTAGCTAGTTCCCCTGACACTAACGGGCAATTTAGCATGGCCAGTCCACCTAACTTGCACATCTTTTGAGTTTGGGAGAAAACTGGAGCACCTGAAGGAAAGCCAGATCCCATATTACTTCACCTTCAGTCTCAGCCTGCCATGAGGATCCTTATCGAAGGCTTTACTAAAGTCTGTGTATATAACATCTACTGCCCTGTCCTGGTCAATTTTTCTTGTTACTTCCTCAAAGAACTTGATCAAGTTTGTGAGACATGACCCTCCCCTTCACAGAACCATGCTGTTTGTCGCTAACAAGCCTGTTTTCTTCCAGATGTGAGTACACCTTGTGCCTAAGAATCTTCTCCAATAATTTCCTCACCACTGATGTAAGGCTTGTAATTTCCCAGATTGTCTCTTCTGCCTGTCTTAAACAGAGGTTAGTGTTAGCTATTGCCCAGTCCTCTGGTATTTCACCTGTGGCCAAAGAAGATGCAAAGATTTTGGCCAAAGCCTGATCAATTTCTTCCCTTGTCTCTCTCAGTATTCTGGGATAGAGCCTATTTGATCCCTACCTGGGGACATGTCCACCTTTATGTTTTTCAAAACCTCCAAAGCCTCTTCCCTTTTATCTCAACGTGTCCGAGAATTTCAACATCCTCCTTTCTACTCTCACCATCCACCACATCCTTCTCCTTTGTGAATACAGATGCATAGTACTCATTAAGGAGCTCACTCATCTCATCTGGCTCTCCACACAAATTCCCTCACTGTCCTTAAGTGGATCCTTAAGTGGAGCTACCCTCTTTCTCATCATAGACTCATAATAAGCCTTGGGATTCTTTTAAATACTGTCTGCCAAGACCATTTTGTGGTCTGTTTTTGCCCTCCTAAGTCCCTGTTTAAGCTCTTTCCTGCTATCTTTGTATTCCTTAAGAGCCTTATGCATTTTCAATTTCTGAAGTTTATGTGTGCCTCCTTTTTCATTAAGCTCACCATCTCTCTTGTCATTCAGGGTTCTCGAATCTTGCATCTTTATCCTTCATTTTTACAGGGACATACTTGTCCTGAATTGTTATCAACTGATTTTTAAAAGACTCCCACATTTTGGATGTGAATTTACCCTCAAACAGCCGCCCCTAGTCTACATTCCCTAGCTTCTGCCTAATACTGTCGGAGTTAACCTTCCCCCAGTTTAGCACTTTCACTCTGGGACTACCTCGATCGTTTTCCACAAGTTTCTGGACCGACTAAATGATTAAATCTCTCCTCATACATTATTTTCGCCATCCCAGGAATCAGTCAGGCAAAATTTTGCAGTAGTCCCTCATCAGATATGGAGACTAAAACTGCACAGGTTATTCTAGGTGTGGCCTCACCAAGGCCCTGTAAAATTGCAACAGTATATTCCTGCTCCTGTACTTGAATCCTCCCGCTATGAAGGCCAACATGCCATTTGCCTTCTTTACTGTGTGCTGTACCTGCATGTTTACCTTCCAGGTCCCATTGCACATTCCTTTACTTTACAGGACCCTTGTCAGGCCTCATTTAGAGTACTGTGCGCAGTTCTGGTCGCCTCACTATAGGAAAGACGTAGAAGCTATTGAAAGGGTGCAGAGGAGATTTACAAGGATGTTGCCTGGACTGGGAGGCATGCCTTATGAAGATAGGTTGAGGGAGCTGGGACTCTTTTCCCTAGAGAGGTGAAGGTTGAGAGGCGACCTGATAGAAGTTTATAAAATGTTGAGAGGAATAGATAGGGTGGACTCTCAGAGGCTATTTCCCCGGGTTGAAATGGTCGCTACGAGAGGACACAGATTTAAGGTGCGGGGAGGGAAGTACAGAGGTGATGTTAGGGGTAAGTTTTTCACTCAGAGGGTGGTGAGTGAATGGAATCGGCTGCCGTCATCGGTGGTGGAGGCGAACTCGCTGGGGTCTTTTAAAAGTCCTGTTACACTATTAAGGGCAGGGGTCTTAGTAGCGTTGAAGAGCAGAAGGATCTCGGGGTCCGGGTTCACAGGACTCTTAAATCGGCCTCGCATGTGGAGGAGGTGGTCAAGAAGGCGTATGGTGTACTGGCCTTCATTAATCGAGGGATTGAGTTTAGGAGTCGGGAGGTAATGCTGCAACTTTACAGGACCCTCGTCAGGCCTCATTTGGAGTACTGTGCGCAGTTCTGGTCGCCTCACTATAGGAAAGACGTAGAAGCTATTGAAAGGGTGCAGAGGAGATTTACAAGGATGTTGCCTGGACTGGGAGGCATGCCTTATGAAGATAGGTTGAGGGAGCTGGGACTCTTTTCCCTGGAGAGGCGAAGGTTGAGAGGCGACCTGATAGAAGTTTATAAAATGTTGAGAGGAATAGATAGGGTGGACTCTCAGAGGCTATTTCCCCGGGTTGAAATGGTCGCTACGAGAGGACACAGATTTAAGGTGCGGGGAGGGAAGTACAGAGGTGATGTTAGGGGTAAGTTTTTCACTCAGAGGGTGGTGAGTGAATGGAATCGGCTGCCGTCGTCGGTGGTGGAGGCGAACTCGCTGGGGTCTTTTAAAAGACTTCTGGATGAGTATATGGGGTTTAATGGGATTGGGGGTTATAGATAGGTCTATAGATTGGTGGGGTTGATGCGATCGGCGCAACTCGAGGGCTGAAGGGCCTGTTTGTGCTGTAATGTTCTATGTTCTATGTTCTAAAAGACTTCTGGATGAGTATATGGGGTTTAATGGGATTGGGGGTTATAGATAGGTCTATAGATTGGTGGGGTTGATGTGATCGGCGCAACTCGAGGGCCGAAGGGCCTGTTTGTGCTGTAATGTTCTATGTTCTATGTCTCAATTTATAGCCATTCAGATAATAATCTGCCTTCCTCTCTTTACTACCTGTCAGAGTATCAGATCAGAACCCCAAGGAGGATGCAGAGATGCTTCAGTGTGATTTGGTTAGTTGAATGTGTGGGCACCTGCATGGCAGATGCAGTACAATAGAAACGTAGAAGATAGGAGAAGGCCATTTGGCCCTTTGAGCCTGCTCCGCCATTCATCACGATCATGGCTGATTGTCCAATTCAGTAGCCTAATCCGGCTTTCTCCCCATAATCTTTGATCCCATTCACCTCAAGTACTATATCCAGCCGCCTCTTGAATACATTCAATGTTTTGGCATCAACTATTTCCTGTGGTAACAAATTCTACATGCTCACCACTCTTTGGGTAAAGACATACCTCCTCATCTCCGTCCCAAATGGCCTACTCCGAACCTTCAGACTGTGACCCCTGATTCCAGACAAACCCACCATTGGGAATATCCTTCCTGCATCTACCCTGTCTAGTCCTGTTAGAATTTGATAAGTATGAGACATATGTGTGGATACATGTGAGGTTATTCTTTTTGGTAGCAATAATAGGAAGACAGATTATTTCTTGAATGGGTGTAAATTGAGAGAGGTGGATACTCAACAAGACCTTGGAGCCTCATGCATCAGTTGCTGAAAGTAAGCGTGCAGGTACAGCAGGCAGTAAAGAAGGCAAATGTTATATTATCTTCATAGTGAGAAGATTTGAGTAGAAGGATAGGGATGTTTTGCTGCAATTATATAGGGCGTTGGTGAGGCCACACCTGGAGTATTGTGTGCAGTTTGGTCTCCTTATCTGAGGAAGGATGTCCTTGCTACTGAGGGAGTGCAGCAAAGGTTTACCAGGTTGAATCCTGGGATGCCAGGTCTGTCGTTTGAGGAGAGACAAGTGGGTTTGGATTATATTCACTGGACTTTCGAAGAATGAGAGTGGATCTCAATGAAACTTACAAAATTCTAACAAGTTTACAGCGATCAGTAAGGATAGGCAACAAAACCTCCTCCACGATTTACCTCAACACTGGTGCCCCACAAGGCTGTGTTCTCACCCCCTACTATACTCCTTATAAATCTGTGACTGTGTGGCCAAATTCCCCTCCAACTCCATTTTCAAGTTTGCTGATGATACCACCATAGTGGGGTCATCATTTCAAACAATGATGAGACGGAGTATGGGAAAGAGAGAGAGAACCTGGTGAAATGGTGAGATGACAATAATCACTTCCTCAGTGTCAGTAAAATAAAGGAGATAGTCGTTGACTTCAGGAAGCAGAGTGGAGGACATGACCTACATCAACGGTGATGAGCTGGAAAGAGTCGAGAGTTTCACGTTTCTAGGTGTCCAACAACCTGTCCTGGTCTCTTCCACGCTGACTTTTTCAAGACGCTAAAGAAATTTGGCATGCCTGTCACCAACTTTAGAAGAATGAGAGTGCACCATAGAAAGCATTCATTCTGGATGTATCATAACTTGGTATGGCTTCTGCTCTGTCCAAGACCACAAACTACAGAGTTGTGAAGGTGGTCCAATCCATCTTGCAAACCAACCTCCCATCCATTGATTCTCTCGACGTGTCCCACTGTCTCAGCAAAGCAGCCAGCATAATTAAGGATCCCACGCACCCCAGACATTCTCTTTTCCACCACCTTCCTTTGGGGAATAAAAGGCAAAAGTCTGAGGCCATGTACCAATGGACTCAAGAACAGCTTCTTCCCTGCTGCTATCAGGCTTTTGAATGGAGCTACCTTGCATTAATTTGATCTTTTGCTACACCTTATCTATGAATATAACACTACATTCTGCACTCTGTCATTTCCTTCTCGATGAACGGTATGTTTTATCTGTATAGCGCAAGAAACAATACTTTTCAATGAATGTTAATGCATGTGACAATAATAAATCAGATCAGGAAAAGACAGGGTAGATTCAGGAAGATGGCGGGACAGTCCAGAACTAGGGGTCATAGTTTGAGAATAAGGAATAAACCTTTTAGAATTAAGATGAAGAGAAACCAGAGCAGATGGGATTTATTGGCTTTCAATCCCATCAGCTTCCTCAACACCATTTCTCACCTCATACTGACTTTCAATCCCATCAGCTTCCTCAACACCATTTCTCACCTCATACTGACTTTCTTCCCTCTCACTAAGCTCTGTATTCCCAACATTTTGGGTATGTTACTTGTGTCCTCCTTTGTGAAGACAGATTCAAAGTAGGTATTCAGTTGGTCAGTTATTTCTTTGTTCCCCATTATAAATTCCATTATAAAGGAACCTACATTTGTCTTCACCAATCTTTTTCTCTTCGCCTATCTGATAGAAACATAGAAAAACTACAGCACCGACAGGCCCTTCGACCCACAAGTTACGCCGAACATGTCCCTACCTACTAGACTTACCTATAACCCTTAATCTTATTAAGAATAGGAATCATAGAATCATGGAAACATAGAAAAACTACAGCACAGTACAGGCCCTTTGGCCCACAAAGTTGTGCTGAACATGTCCCTACCTTAGAGATTACTAGGCTTACCTATAACCCTCTACCTTGCTAAGTTCCATGTACTTATCTAAAAATCTCTTAAAAGACCCTATCGAATCCGCCTCCATCACCGTTGCCAGCAGCCCATTCCACACACCCACCACCCTCTGAGTGAAAAGCTTACATAGAACATAGAACATTACAGCGCAGAACAGGCCCTTCGGCCCACGATGTTGCGCCGACCAGTTACAAAACAATGACCACTAACCTAAACCAATCCCTTTTCGTCCATAAACCTATCCACGGATCTCTTAAACGCCCCCATACTAGGCGCATTTACAACTGCAGCAGGCAGGGCATTCCAATCCCTCACCACCCTCTGGGTAAAGAACCTACCCCTGACATCCGTCCTATAACTACCCCCCCTTAATTTAAAGCCATGCCCCCTCGTGCTAGATTTCTCCATCAGAGGAAAAAGGCTATCACTATCCACCCTATCTAAACCTCTAGTCATCTTATATGTTTCATTAAGATCCCCTCTTAGCCGCCTTCTTTCCAGCGAAAACAACCCCAAATCCCTTAGTCTCTCCTCATAGGACCTCCCCTCCATACCAGGCAACATCCTGGTAAACCTCCTCTGCACCCTCTCCAAAGCCTCCACATCCTTCCTGTAATGTTGGGACCAGAACTGCACACAGTACTCCAAGTGCGGCCGCACCAGAGTTGTGTACAGTTGCATCATGACGCTGCGACTCCTAAATTCAATCCCCCTACCAATAAACGCCAAGACACCGTATGCCTTCTTAACAACCTTATCTACTTGATTCCCAACTTTCAGGGATCTATGGACACATACACCTAGATCCACACTATTCAAAGTCCTCCCGTTAGCCCTATACTCGACACATCTGTTATTCCTACCAAAGTGAATTACCTCACACTTCTCCACATTAAACTCCATCCGCCACCTCTCGGCCCAGCTCTGCAACCTGTCTAAGTCACCCTGCAAACTATGACACCCTTCATCACTATCTACCACACCTCCGACTTTGGTGTCATCAGCAAATTTACTAATCCACCCAACTATACCCTCATCCAGATCATTAATAAAAATTACAAACAGCAGTGGCCCCAAAACAGATCCCTGAGGCACACCACTTGTAACCGAACTCCATGATGAAAATTTACCATCAACCACCACCCTCTGTCTCCTAACCGCTAGCCAATTCCTGATCCAATTCCCTAGATCACCCCCAATCCCATACATCTGCATTTTCTGCAGAAGCCTACCATGGTGAACCTTATTAAACGCCTTGCTAAAATCCATATACACCACGTCCACTGCCTTACCCCCATCCACCTCTTTGGTCACTTTCTCAAAAAACTCAATAAGGTTAGTAAGGCACGACCTACCCGCCACAAAACCATGCTGACTATCTCCAATCAATTCATTACTCTCCAAATATCTATAAATCCTATCCCTAATAATTTTTTCTAAAACCTTGCCCACAACAGAAGTAAGACTCACCGGTCTATAATTCCTGGGGAAGTCTCTGTTCCCCTTCTTAAACAATGGGACAACTTTCTTTAACCTCCAATCTTCCGGTACTATACCAGAGGCCAACGACGACCTGAAGATCAGAGCCAGAGGCTCTGCAATCACTTCTCTTGCCTCCCAGAGAATCCTGGGGTAAATCCCATCCGGACCAGGGGACTTATCTATTTTCAGACCCTCCAGAATATCCAGCACATCCTCCTTATCAACTGTAACACTGTCAATTCTACTCCCCTGCAATCTAGTGTCCTCCTCAGCTATATCCATATCCCCTTGCGTGAACACCGAAGAGAAATATTGGTTCAATGCCTCTCCAATCTCCTCCGGTTCCACACATAACTTCCCTCTGCTGTCTATAACTGGCCCTAATCTTGCCCTAACCAACCTTCTGTTCTTGACATACCTATAGAATGCCTTAGGATTCTCCTTAACTCTATCAGCCAAAGTCTTCTCATGTCCTCTTTTAGCCGTTCTTAGCTCACTCTTCAACTCCCTCCTAGCCAATCTAAAGTTTTCTAGTGCACTACCCGAGCCCTCACGTCTCATCCGAACATAAGCCTCCTTTTTCCTTTTAACCAACGAATCAACTTTTTTGGTGCACCACGGTTCCCTAGCCCTACCAATTCCTCCTTGCCTGACAGGGACATACCTTTCATGGACTCGCAGTAGCTGCTCCTTGAAAAAACTCCACATTTCGGACGTTCCCAGTCCCTGTAATCTCCTAGTCCAACCTGTGCTTCCTAATTCTCTCCTAATAGCCTCATAATTACCCTTCCCCCAGCTAAAACTACTGACCCGAGGTTCATGCCTTTCCCTTTCCATCACTAAGGTGAACGTAACCGAATTGTGGTCACTATCACCAAAATGCACACCAACTTCCAAGTCTAGCACCTGGTCTGGCTCATTTCCCAGCACCAAATCCAATATAGCCTCACCTCTAGTTGGCCTATCTACATACTGAGTCAAAAAACCTTCCTGCACGCTTTGTACAAAAACTGACCCCTCTAACGAGCTAGAGCTATAACAATTCCAATCAATATTAGTAAAGTTAAAATCCCCCATAACAATTACTCTATTACTTTCACTCCTAACCAGGATCGTCTCCACAATCCTTTCCTCAACCTCTCTAGAACTTTTTGGAGGTCTATAAAAGACTCCCAACAGGGTGACCTCTCCTCTCCTATTTCTAATCTCCGCCCATACTACCTCAACAGACAAGTCCTCATCAAACTTCCTCTCTGACACTGTGATACAATCCCTGACCAATAATGCTACCCCTCCCCCCCTTCTACCTCCTTCTCTACTCCGACTAAAACATTTGAACCCCGGGACCTGCAGCAACCATTCCTGACCCTGCTCTATCCAAGTCTCTGAAATGGCCACAACATCAAAGTCCCAGGTACTGATCCACGCTGCAAGTTCATCCACTTTATTGCGAATACTCCTCGCATTAAAGTATACGCATTTCAAACCCTGCTCCACCCCACCCCTGCGATGCCGTGCATTGCAGTCCCCATCTATGTCTCCCTCACTTTCAACCCCTCTACTCAGGATCTACAGAGGATTACCTCTGACATCTTCTCTGTACCTACTCCCCAGCACCGTAAACCTGTGTCCTCTTGTGGCAATCATTTCAGCCCTGGGAAAAAGCCTCTGACTGACAGCTCGATTAATACCTCTCAACATTTTATACACCTCTATTATACACCTTTGACATGCAATGGCATTACCATCGCTGAACACTCCCCCCCCCACCAACACACACACACACACACACACACACATAAAACCAATATCAACATTTTGGGTGTTAGCATTGACCAGAAAATGAACTGGAGTAGTCAACAATTACTCTGGCTATCCGAGCAGATCAAAGGCTAGGAATCCTGTGGTGAGTAACACACCTCCTGACTTCCCAAACCTGTCCATCTATTAGGTCACCCCTCATCCTTCGTCTCTCCAAGGAGAAAAGGCTGCGCTCCCTCAGCCTGTCCTCTTAAGGCACGTTCCCCAATCCAGGCAACATCCTTGTAGATCTCCTCTGCACCCTTTCTATGGCTTCCACACCCTCCCTATAAAGAGGTGACCAGAACTGAGCACAGTACTCCAAGTGGGGTCTGACCAGGGTCCTTTATAGCTGCAGCATTATCTCTCGATTCCTAAACTCAATCCCTCGATTGATGAAGGCCAGTACACCATACGCCTTCTTAACCACAGCTACAACCTGCGCAGCTGCTTTGAGCGTCCTATGAACTCAGACCCCAAGATCCTTCTGATCTTCCACACTGCCAAGAGTTCTACCATTAATATATTCTGACATCCTATTTGACCTGCCAAAATGACTCATTTCACATTTACCTGGGTTGAAGTCCATCTGCCACTTCTCTGCCCAGTCTTGCATCCTTTCACTGTCTCGCTGCAACTTCTGACATCCCTCCACACTATCCACAACACCTCCAACGTTTGTGTCATCAGCAAACTTACCAACCCATCCCCCCACTTCCTCATCCAGGTCATGTATAAAAATCACAAACAGTAAGGGTCCCAGAACAGATCCCTGGGGCACTCCACTGGTGACTGACCTCCATGCAGAATATGACCCATCTATAACCTGTCTCTGCCTTCTGTGGGCAAGCCAGTTCTGGATCCACAAAGTAATGTCCCCTTGGATCCCATGCCCCCTCACTTTCTCAATAAGCCTTGCATGGGGCACCTTATCAAATGCCTTGCTGAAGTCCAGATATACTACATTTACTGCTCTTCCTTCATCAATGTGTTTAGAACATAGAACATAGAACATTACAGCACAAACAGGCCCTTCGGCCCTCGAGTTGCACCGATCGCATCAACCCCACCAATCTATAGACCTATCTATAACCCCCAATCCCATTAAGCCCCATATACTCATCCAGAAGTCTTTTAAAAGACCCCAGCGAGTTCGCCTCCACCACCGATGACGGCAGCCGATTCCATTCACTCACCACCCTCTGAGTGAAAAACTTACTCCTAACATCACCTCTGTACTTCCCTCCCCGCACCTTAAATCTGTGTCCTCTCGTAGCGACCATTTCAACCCGGGGAAATAGCCTCTGAGAGTCCACCCTATCTATTCCTCTCAACATTTTATAAACTTCTATCAGGTCGCCTCTCAACCTTCGCCTCTCCAGGGAAAAGAGTCCCAGCTCCCTCAACCTATCTTCATAAGGCATGCCTCCCAGTCCAGGCAACATCCTTGTAAATCTCCTCTGCACCCTTTCAATAGCTTCTACGTCTTTCCTATAGTGAGGCGACCAGAACTGCGCACAGTACTCCAAATGAGGCCTGACGAGGGTCCTGTAAAGTTGCAGCATTACCTCCCGACTCCTAAACTCAATCCCTCGATTAATGAAGGCCAGTACACCATACGCCTTCTTGACCACCTCCTCCACCTGCGAGGCCGATTTAAGAGTCCTATGAACCCGGACCCCGAGATCCTTCTGCTCTTCAACGCTACTAAGACCCCTGCCCTTAATAGTGTACTCGTTCACCCCGTTGGTTCTGCCGAAATGGACGACTACACATTTATCCGCGTTGAAGTCCATCTGCCACTTCTCTACCCATTCCTGCATCCTATCTATGTCCTGCTGCAACTTTTGATATCTTTCCAGACCATCCACAACACCGCCGACCTTCGTGTCATCAGCGAACTTGCTAACCCATCCCTCCACTTCCTCATCCAGGTCATTTATGAAAATGACAAACAGCAAGGGTCCCAGAACAGATCCCTGGGGCACCCCACTGGTGACTGACCTCCATTCCGAAAAAGACCCATCCACAACCACTCTCTGCCTTCTGCAGGCAAGCCAGTTCTGGATCCACAAGGCCAAAGGCCCTTGGATCCCATGCCCTCTCACCTTCTCAAGAAGTCTTGCATGGGGGACCTTATCAAAAGCCTTGCTGAAGTCCATGTGTTTAGTCACATCTTCAAAAAATTCAATCAGGCTCGTAAGGCACGATCTGCCTGTGACAAAGCCGTGCTGACTATTCTTAATCATATTATACTTTCTCCAAATGTTCATAAATCCTGCCTCTCAGGATCTTCTCCATCAACTTACCAACCACTGAGGTTAGACTCACTGGTCTATAATTTCCTGGGCTATCTCTACTCCCTTTCTTGAATAAAGGAACAACATCCACAATCTTTCCTCGTAGGATGCTGAGTGACTTGGAGGGGAACCTCCTAGTGGTGGTATCCCCAGGAATCTGCTGCTGTTGCACTTGGTGGCAATGGGCGTGGGTTTGGAAGGTGCTGCCCAAAGAACCTTGGTGAGTTCCTGCAGTATGTCTTGTAGATGGTACACACTAGTGTGCTGTTTGTCCTGTACAGCTGTCAAGTTTCTTAAGTGTTGTTTGAGCTGCACTTATTCAGGCAAGTGGAGAGTATTCCATCACACTTGCCTAGTAGAAAATGGACAGGTTTGGGAAGTCAGGAGGTGAGTTACTCATCACAGGATTCCTAGCCTTTGACCTGCTTGGATAGCCAGAGTAATTGTTGGCTACTCCAGTTCATTCTCTGGTCAATGCCAACACCCAAGTTGTTGATATTGGTGGTGGGGGGGCAGGGGGAGGGGCAGGCCGTGGTTCAGTGATGGTAATGCCATTGCATGTCAAAGTTTAAAGTTTATTAGTGTCACAAGTAGGCTTACATTAACACTGTAATGAATTTACTGTGAAAATCCCCTAAATGCCACATTGCGGTGCCTGTTTGGGTACACTAAGGGAGGATTTGGCGTGGCCAGTGCACCTAACCAGCATGTCTTTTGCACTGTGGAAGGAAACCAGAGCACCTGGAGGAAACCCACACAGACACAGGAAGAATGTGCAGACTCCGCACAGACAGCGACCCAAGCTGGGAAACAAACCCCGGCCCCTAGCACTGTGAGGCAGCAATGCTAAGCACTGTGTGCCCACGTGGCAATAGTTAGATCCTCTCTTTTTGGTGATGGTCATTGCCTGGCACTTGAGTGGCGCATGTTACTTGCCACCCATCAGCCCAAGCCCGACTGTTGTCCAGGTCTTGTTGCATTTGGCCTTGGACTGCTTCACAATGAGAGGAATCGCAAATGGCCTCACAGCGCCAAGGACCCGATTCCATTCCCGGCTTGGTCACTGTCTGTGCGGAGTTTGTGTGTTCTCCCCGTGTCTGTGTGGGTTTCTGTGTGTCTGGGTGTCTATGTGTGTCTCGCTGTGTGTGTGTCTTACTGGGTGTATGTGTGTATCTCTCGCTGTGTGTCTGTCTCGTTGTGTGTGCGCGTGCATCACGTTGTGATTCCAGCCTCCAATTAGCTGTACTCCAGTTTGATTTTGCTGTCTCCTGAATGGCTTAATGTGTTGGTGAAAATGGTTCCTGTTAGGGTCGAATTTGAAAATGCATGTTGAATGAACTCTGAACTCTAGAGTAGCAATTGGCATTGTACCAGCTAGTGACACGCATAACCCCTTTAGCAGTTGATTTGTACATTATACTGAAACTCCAGCATTAACAATGCCATTTTCTCCATAAAAACACGGCTCTCACTGGGTTACAACTTCCACCCACACCAATTCTCATTCGGCATAGGGTCCAGACACAGACTCTCAAACTATAACTAGCAGAGTGCCAAGGGTTTGGTACTGGAGCCACAACTATTTATCCTCTAAATCCATGACTGGGGTGAAGGATAGAGGGTATTGTAGCCAAATTTGCTGACGATACAAAGATAGGTACAAAAATAAGTTGTGAAGAAGGTGTCTAATCAGATTAGTTACGATACCATTGTAGAGGAATTTCTGAAATTTAGATGGGATGGTTTCCTGGACAATATGTTGAGGAATCACCTAGAGAGCAGGCAATTCTAGACTGGGTATTGTGTAATGAGAAAGAAATCATTGCCAATCTGGTTGTGCGAGATCCCATGATAGAATTTTTCATCAGGATGTAGAGTGATGTAGTTGATTCTGAGACTCAGATTCTGAATCTTAATAAAGGAAACTAGGATGATATGAGGTGTGAGTTGGCGATGATAGATTAGGAAACATTACTTAAAGGAGCGATGAGGGATGGACAATGGTGAACATTTAACGAGCGTAATGGGTGAACTGTAGCAATTGTTTATTCCTGTCTGCGCAAAAACAAAACTGGAGAGGTGGCCAAACCATGGCTTACGAGGGAAATTAGATCCAAGGGAGAGGCTCACAAATTAGCCAAGAATAACAACAGACCTGAGGATTGGAAGCAATTTAGAATTTGACAAAGGAGGACCAAGGGATTGAGTAAGAAGGGGGAAAAGAAAGTATGAGAATAATCTTGCAGGGAACATAAAAACTGTAAAAATTTCTATAGGGATGTGAGGAGGAAAAGACTGGTGAAGACAAATGAAGGTCCTTTGCAGTCAATGGAATTTATAATGAGGTACCAAGAAATGGCTGACCAACTGAACACATACTTTGGTTTCGTCTTCACAAAGGAGGACACAGTTAAGATTTCAGAAATGTTGGGGAACCCAGGGCTTAGTGAGAGGGCGGAACTGAAGGAGATTAGTATTAGTAAAGAAATGGTGTTGGGGAAACTGATGGGATTGAAGGTGGATAAATCTTCAGGTCCTGATACTCTACATCCCAGAGTTCTTAAGGAAGTGGTCCAAGAAATAGTGAATACATTGGTGGTTATCTTCCAAAATTTTATAGACTTTGAAACAACTCCTACAGATTGGAGGATAGCTAATGTAACCCCACTATTTAAAAGGGGAGGTAGGGAGAAAACAGGGAATTATAGACCAATCTGACGTCTGTAATGGGGAAAATTCTGGAATCCATTATTAAAGATTTTGTAGCAAAACAGTGGCAGGATTGGATGGATTTATGGAAGGGAAATCATGCTTGACAAATCAACTGGAATTCTTTGAGGATGTAACTAGTAGAGTTGATGAGGCAGTGGATGTGGTTTATTTCGACTACAGCAGGCTTTTGACAAGATTTCACAGAATGATTGACAAGATTTCACAAGGATCAGTGCTGGGACTCCAGCTATTCATAACATATGTTAATGATTTAAATGAGGGAATTTGGAGGTGACACAAAGCTGGGTGGGAGGTTCTAAGCTGCAAAGAGGATGCAGAGATGTTTCAGGGTGATTTGGATAGTCTGAGTGAGTGGGCAGTTGACTGGCAGGTACAACATAATGTGGATAAATGTGAGGTTATCCACTTCAGTTGCAAAAATGGAAAGATAGATTATTATCTGAATGGCCATAAAGTAGGAGAGGAAATGTGCAATGAAGCCTGGGTGTCCTCGTAGTCATGATGTGGGTATGCCGGCGTTGGACTGGCGTAAACACAGTAAAAAGTCTGACAACACCAGGTTTTAGTCCAACCGATTTATTTGATAATATACTCACAAGCTTTCTGACGAAGAGGCAGTCCCCTCGAAAGCTTGTGAGAATATTATCAAATAAATCGGTTGGACTAAAACCTGGTGTTGTCAGACTTTTTACTGTGTCCTCGTAGTGTCATAGAGGTTTACAGCATAGAAACAAGCCCTTTGGCCCAACTTGTCCATGCCGCCCAGTTTTTACCACTAAGCTAGTCCCAGTTGCCCGCATTTGGCCCAGATCCCTCCATACCCATTTTACCCATGTATCTGTCTAAATGCTTTTTAAAAGCAAAATTATACCTGTCTATACTACTGGTACGACTGGTACCCTCAGGAGAGGGTACAGAAAACGTTTACTAGGATGTTGCCTGGATTGGAAGGTCTTAGTTATGAGGAGAGATTGAACAAACCTGGTTTGTTTTCACTTGAATGTCAGAGACTTAGGAGCGACCTGATTGAAGTTTACAAAATTATGAGAGGTACGGATAGAATGGATAGTTGGAGTCTTTCTCCCAGGGTAGAAATGTTAATTACTATGGGATAGAGGTTTAAGATAAAAGAGGGAACGTTTAAAGGAGATGTGAGAGGCAAGTTCTTTTTTACACAGACGGTGGTAAGTGCTTGGGATTCGCTGCTAGAGGAAGTGGTAGAAGCAGATACAAAGTCATCTAGACAGATCCGTGAATAGGCAGGGAATAGAGAGATATGGACCATATAGAGGCAAAAGGTTTTGAGGAAGGTGTCATGTGTGTTGGCTCAGGTTTGGTGGGCTGAAGGATCTGTCCTGTACTGCACTGATTTTTGTTCCTTTGTTATTCGTTTATTGTAAGAGGATTTTAATACAGGAGCAGGGATGTCTTGCTGCAGTTACACAGGGCCTTTGTTATAATCCAGGTTAGAAACTCCAAGGTATTTTATGAAGTCAGCCTAGACTGTAAGTTTTGCACTTTGAATTGGCCAGGGTAAGCATGAGATGTTCTAGTCCAGGTATGATTCAAATGATCCCTAGGGAGATTTTATCAAACAAAATTTATTTAAGAATGCATTTAACATATAAAAATAAAATTAGCAATAACCTTCACCAATTACAAAAAAGAATCATCAAACGCAAAAGAGGCCATTCGGCCCGTTGACTCTGCTGTGACACATAAGAACATAAGAAATAGGAGCAGGAGTAGGCCATCTGGCCCTTCGAGCCTGCCCCGCCATTCAATAAGATCATGGCTGATCTGTCGTGACTCAGCTCCACCTTCCCGCCCTCTCCCCATAACCCTTAATCCCTTCTCTTATCAAAAACCCATCAACCAGTTTCTTTAAAATATTTAGCGAGGCAGCCTCCACCACTTCAACGGGCAGAGAATTCCAGAGATTCACCACCCTTTGAGTGAAGAAGTTCCTCCTCAACTCTGTTCTAAACCGCCCCCCCTTTATCTTGAGGCTGTGCCCCCTAGTCCTACTGTCTTTTTTGAGCGGGAAGAGTCTCTCCACCTCTGTCCTATCCATCCAATTCATCATCTTATACGTCTCAATGAGATCTCCCCTCATTCTTCTAAACTCTAACGAGTACAAGCCTAGTTTATTCAGCCTCTCCTCATAGCTCAATCCCCTCAACTCCGGTATCAGCCGAGTAAACCTCCTCTGCACTCCCTCCAGGGCCAAAATATCCTTGCACAGGTGCGGCGCCCAAAACTGCACACAGTACTCCAGCTGCGGCCTCACCAATGCCCTATACAGCTGTAGCAAGACCTCCCTACTTTTATATTCAATCCCCCTCGCTATGAAGGCCAGCATCCCATTCGCCTTCCTGACCACCTGCTGCACCTAATGCACACATTAGAAACATCTAAACTCCTATCTAATCCCATTTACCAGCACTTGGCTCATAGCCTTGAATGTTACTGTGTGCCATGGTAACAAATATGGAGTAATCCACTTCTACCTCCCTCCCAGGCAGTGTATTCCAGAACATCACCACGCTTTGGGTAAAAAGGTTTTTCCTCATGTCCCGGCCCTAAACTTCCTGCCCCTCACCTTGAACCGATGTCTACTTGTGACTGACCCTTCAACTAAGGGGAATAGCTGCTTCCGTCCATGACTCTCATAATCTTGTGAGGCTCACTGGCCTGTAGGGAGACAATAGGGCCTCTTAAAGATCAACAAGGTGATCTATATGCGGATCCACAAGAGATGGGTGAGATCCTAAATGAATATTTCTCATCAGTATTTACAGTTGAGAAAAGCATGGATATTAGGGAACTTGGGGAAATAAATAGTGATATCTTGAGGAGTGTACATATTACAGAGGAAGTCTTAAAGTGCATCAAGGTAGATATATCCCTGGGTTCTGATGAAGTGTATCCCAGGACGTTCTGGGAGGCTAGGGAGGAAATTGCCCTAGCCGAGATATTTGAATCATCGATAGTCACGGGTGAGGTGCCTGAAGATTGGAGAGTGGCAAATGTTGTTCCTTTGTTTAAAAAGGGCTGCAGGGAAAAGCCTGGGAACTACAGGCCAGTGAGCCTCACATCTGTAATGGGTAAATTGTTGGAAGGTATTTTGAGAGACAGGATCTACAGGCATTTAGAGATGCAAGGACTGATTAGGGACAGTCAGCATGACTTTGTGAGTGGAAAATTATGTCTCAAAAATTTAATTGAGTCTTTTGAAGGGGTAACGAAGAAGGTAGATGAGGGCACTGCAGCAGATGTTGTCTACATGGACTTTAGCAAGGTCTTTGACAAGGTACCGCATGGTAGGATGTTGCATAAAGTTAAATCTCACAGGATCCAGGGTGAGGGATCTAAATAGATACAAAGTTGTCTTCTTGACAGAAGCCAGAGGGTGGGTTGTAGAGAGTTGTTTTTCAAACTGGAGGCCTGTGACCAGCAGTGTTCCTCAGGGATCAGTGCTGGGTCCACTGTTATTTATCATTTATATTAATGATTTGGATGAGAATTTAGGAGGCATGGTTAGTAAGTTTGCAGATGGCACCAAGATTGGTGGCATAGTGGACAGTGAAGAAAGTTATCTCCGATTGTCATGGGCCAATGGACTGACGAATGGCAGATGGAGTTTAATTTAGACAAATGCGAGGTGATGCATTTTGGTAGATTGAATCAGGACAGGATGAGGAAGTGGAGGGATGGGTTAGCAAGTTCGCTGATGACACGAAGGTCGGCAGTGTTGTGGATGGTCTGGAAGGATGTCAAAAGTTGCAGCAGGACATAGATAGGATGCAGGAATGGGCGGAGAAGTGGCAGATGGACTTCAACGCGGATAAATGTGTAGTAGTCCATTTCGGCAGAACCAACGGGATGAACGAGTACACTATTAAGGGCAGGGGTCTTAGTAGCGTTGAAGAGCAGAAGGATCTCGGGGTCCGGGTTCACAGGACTCTTAAATCGGCCTCGCAGGTGGAGGAGGTGGTCAAGAAGGCGTATGGTGTACTGGCCTTCATTAATCGAGGGATTGAGTTTAGGAGTCGGGAGGTAATGCTGCAACTTTACAGGACCCTCGTCAGGCCTCATTTGGAGTACTGTGCGCAGTTCTGGTCGCCTCACTATAGGAAAGACGTAGAAGCTACTGAAAGGGTGCAGAGGAGATTTACAAGGATGTTGCCTGGACTGGGAGGCATGCCTTATGAAGATAGGTTGAGGGAGCTGGGACTCTTTTCCCTGGAGAGGTGAAGGTTGAGAGGCGACCTGATAGAAGTTTATAAAATGTTGAGAGGAATAGATAGGGTGGACTCTCAGAGGCTATTTCCCCGGGTTGAAATGGTCGCTACGAGAGGACACAGATTTAAGGTGCGGGGAGGGAAGTACAGAGGTGATGTTAGGGGTAAGTTTTTCACTCAGAGGGTGGTGAGTGAATGGAATCGGCTGCCGTCGTCGGTGGCGGAGGCGAACTCGCTGGGGTCTTTTAAAAGACTTCTGGATGAGTATATGGGGTTTAATGGGATTGGGGGTTATAGATAGGTCTATAGATTGGTGGGGTTGATGCGATCGGCGCAACTCGAGGGCCGAAGGGCCTGTTTGTGCTGTAATGTTCTATGTTCTATGTTCTATGTTCTAGGACTTACTCAGTTAATGATAGGGTGCTGGGGAAAGTTATCAAACAGAGAGATCTAGGGGTACATGTTTATAGCTCCTTGAAAGTGGAGTCACGGGTGGACAGAGTGGTGAAGAAGGCATTCAGCATGCTTGGTTTCATCGGTCAGAACATTGAATACAGGAGTTGGGACGTCTTGTTGAAGTTGTACAAGACATTGGGAAGGCCACACTTGGAATACTGTGTACAGTTCTGGTCACCCTATTATAGAAAGGATATTATTAAACTAGAAAGAGTGCAGAAAAGATTTACTAGGATGCTACTGGGACTTGATGGATTGAGTTTTAAGGAGAGGCTGAATTGACTGGGACTTCTTTCTCTGGAGCATAGGAGGCTGAGGGGTGATCTTATAGATGTCTTTAAAATAATGAAGGGCATAGACAAGGTAGATAGTCAATATCTTTTCCCAAAGGTAGGGGAGTCTAAAACTAGAGGCAGAGGTTTAAGGTGAGAGGGGAGAGATACAAAAGGGTCCAGAGGGACAGTGTTTTCACACAGAGGGTGGTGAGTGTCTGGAACAAACTGCCAGAGGTAGTAGTAGAGGCGGGAACAATTTTATCTTTTAAAAAGTATTTAGACAGTTACATGGGTACGATGGATATAGAGGGATATGGGGCAAATGTGAGCAATTGGGATTAGTGTAGGTGTTTTAAAAGAGAAAGAGCGGCATTGACAAGTTGGGCCAAAGGGCCTGTTCCATGCTGTAAACCTCTAAGACTCTAATACGCCTTTATCAGGTCGCCCCTTAGTCTTACCTGCTGCAGTGAAAACAACCTAAGTTTATGCAACTTCTTTTCATAACTTCAATTTTCCATCTCAGGAAGCATCCTGGTGAATCTCACCTGCACCCCTCCTTGCAGTAGTGTGGGAGCTCCAATACTCCAAATGCAGTCTAACCAAAGTCTTATACAATTGCAATGTGATTTTCCAGTTCTAATACTCAACACCCCAACCAATGAAGGCCAGCATGCTATACGCCTTCTTGACCACCTTGTCCATCTGAGTTGCCACCTTAGGGGAACTGTGGATCTGCACCCCCAGATCCCTCTGTATGCCAATATTTCGAAGGGCTCCATCATTTACTGTATACTCTCTTTCTGCAGTACACCTTCCAAATCACATCACTTCACATTTGTCCGGTTAAATTCTATCTACCATCTTTTGGCCAGGTCTCCAGCCAATTTATAATCTGCTGCATCCTCTGACAATCCGCCTCACTATCCGCTACTCTCCCAATTTTTGTGTCATTTGCAAATTTACTAATTAGGCCACCCACATTTTCCTCCAAATCATTTATATATATTCCGAACAACAGTAGCCTCAGTGATGATTCGTGTGGAACAATGCTTGTCACAGACCTCCAGTTAGAAAAGTACCCTTCCACTGCTACTTTCTGCTTTCTATGCCCAACCCAATTTTGTATCCATCTTACCAGCTCACCTTGGATCCCATATGACTTCACCTGCCATCAGGAACTTTATCGAAGGCCATGTATACAACACCCACTGCCCTGTCCTGGTCAATTTTTCTTGTCACTTCCACAAAGATCTCAATCAAGATTGTGAGACACAACCCCCTTCATAAAACAATGTTGCCTATCACTAATAAGCCTATTCTGTTCCAGGTTGAGTAAATACTGTCCCTAAGAATCTTCCCCAATAATTCCCCCACCACTGATGTAAGGCTCATAGGCTGTAATTTCCAAGATTGTCTCTTCTGCCCTTCTTAAACAGAGGTCAATGTTAGCTATTATCCAATCCTCTGGTACTTTGCTCATGGCGAGTGAGGATACAAAGAATTTGGCCAAACCCTCAGTAATTTCTTCCTTCACTTCTCTCAATACTCTGGGGTAGACACTATTTGTCTCTGGGGACCTCTGGTATCTCCTCCCTTTTTATCTTAACATGTACTAGAATGTCAACATCTTCCTTTCTACTCTCACCATCCACCACATCCTTCTGCTTTGTGAATTCTGAAGCATAGTACTCGTTAAGGACCTCACTCACCTTGTCTGGCGCTGCACACAAATTCCCTCCACTGTCCTTAACTGAATCCACCTTTTGCTTAGCTACCCTCTTCCTCCTCATATATTCATAAAAAGCCTTGGGATTCTTTTAAATCCCGCCTGCCAAAGATATTTTGTGGCCCCTTTTTGCCCTCCTAAGTCACTGTGCAAGCTCTTTCCTGCTATCTTTGTATTCCTCAAGAGCCTTATCCATTTTCAATTTCCTGAAATTTATGTTTGCCTCCTTTTTCATTAAGCTCACAATCTCTCATCATTCAAGGTTCTCGAATTTTGCCATCTTTATCCTTCATTTTTACAGGGACATACTTGCCCTGAATTGTTGACAACTGACTTTTAAAAGACTCCCATATATCGGATTCTAACTCAAGACAAAGGCTAATAGTCAACCAAAAAATCTCAAAACAAGAACGGTGCCATATGCAATTCATCCCAAGATTGAAGAAGAATTAGTACATCTTGTTAACACTGGCATACTAAAGCCAGTTACAATGAGTGATTGGGCTACCCCCATCGTACCTATGATGAAACCAGATGGCCAGTTCATATTTGTGGTGAGTTTAGAACAACTACGAATCCATTGTTTTATGCTCATCAATATCTGCTTCTTTTATTGAAGATTTATTTGCTGGGTTATCAGGTGGGTGAAATTCATATTTACTGATGCATGTCGCTGCTGAATCGCAACTATTGTCTACCATCATAACTTATGAAAAGATCCTTTTCTTTATAAAAGATTGACTTTTGGAATAACATCTGCCCTAGCCCTATTCCAAAGATCAATGTATCAGATTTTAAGCTGGTGTACAATATTACTTGGATGACGTTCTAATTACAGTGTGCAATGAACAAGAGTATTGAATAATTTAGAGCAATATTGGAACAACTTCAAGCACATAAACAAAGAACAACCCAGCACAGGAAACAGGCCCTTCGGCCCAACGAGCCCATGCCGCCACATCACCCTGCACCTATTCTACCCTGCATATCTATGAATGGAACCCTACTCAGTCAGATTCAGGGAAGAAATAGTGTCAATTTGGTAAAAACCGATTAGCCTGAGAGCACATCTTTGGGGTGTGGGAGGAAACCGGAGCGCCCGGAGGAAACCCACGCAACCACAGGGAGAATGCGCAAACTCCCACAGACACAGGCCCAAATCCATGTGTCTGCACAGCCAGCAGTGCTAGTCACTGAGCTGTTGCAGCGCCCATCTATTGGTCCAGGATCAAGCACACACACCGACATGAAGTACTAGGCCACTCCTGGAACCTCCAAGAGCAGCCCACGCACGACCCGCCGTATGCATGCCCCTCGTTTGACACGAGGTGGACCTCCACCTGTGGAATAAAGACAAAAATATTAATCTTACAGCCTGCCTTTCCGGTGTCTCCCGAGGTTTAACCCTATTTAACATCCCCTACCATATCCCTCCATTCTCGTTTCACTCATGTGCCTTTCTAACTGCATCTTAAACGAGTCCAATGTTCCTGCCTCCACCACCCTACTCGGTAGCGCGTTCCAGACCCCCACAACTCTCTGCGTAAAGAACCTTCTTCTCACCTCCAAATTATACCTCTCCCCCCTCACCCTTAAATGATGACCTCTCGTGTTCGTTCCCAGTCTAGGGAGCAGTATCTCACTATTAACTCTATCCATTCCCTTCATTATCTTATATACTTCTATCATATCCCCTCTCAATCTCCGTCTTTCCAAGGAAAATAGTCCCAGTTTCTTCAACCTCTCCTCGTAACCCAGTCCCCCCATGCCAGGCAACATCCTGGTAAACCTCCTCTGCACCCTTTCCAGAGACTCCACGTCCTTCCGGTAGTAAGGTGACCAGAACTGGACGCAGTACCCCAAATGTGGTCTAACCAACGTTCTATACAACTGAAGCATTAGACGGCAGCTTTTATACTCTATGCCCCTTCCTATAAAGGCCAACATCCCATAAGCCTTCCTAACAACCTTCTCCACTTGTGACGCAACCTTCATGGATTTGTGAACCTGCACTCCCAGGTCCCTCTGTATGTCTATACTCCTAATCGGCCTCCCTTTAATCACATAGCTCCTCTCTGCATTATTCCGTCCAAAATGCATCACCCCGCATTTGTCAGGATTAAATGCCATCTGCCACCTATCTGCCCACTGCACCAACCTATCTATATCCTGTTGTATCACCTGACAATCCAGTTCCGTACCTGCCAACCCTGCCATCTTGGTGTCATCAGCAAACTTGCTAATCACACCACCTACGCCCTCTTCCAAGTCATTTATGTAGACTACAAAGAGGAGAGGTCCCAGTACTGAGCCCTGCGGCACACCACTGGTCACTGGCCTCCAGCCCGACAAGGTCCCCTCCACAGCTACCCTCTGTCTCCTATTTCCCAGCCAGTTCTCAATCCACTTAGCTACCTGACCTCGTATCCCATGCGCCTTAACCTTTTCTACCAGCCTACCGTGAGGGACTTTGTCAAACGCCTTACTGAAATCCATATAGATGACATCAACGGTTCTCCCATCGTCAACCGTTTTTGTCACCTCCTCAAAGAATTCCACCAGATTCGTAAGGCAAGACCTCCCTCTAACAAAGCCATGTTGCGTATCCCTAATCAGATCGCAACGCTCCAAATGCTCATACATCCTACCCCGAAGTATTTTTTCCATTAACTTCCCTACCACCGACGTCAAACTCACCGGTCTATAATTTCCAGGGTTATCCCTACTACCTTTTTTGAACAACGGGACCACATTTGCTACCCTCCAGTCTTCTGGGACCTCAGCTGTGTCCAAAGAAGAGACAAAGATTTGCGCCAGAGGCCCAGCAATTTCATCTTTCGCCTCCCTAAGCAGCCTGGGATAAATACCATCAGGCCCCGGAGCTTTATCCGTCCTTACGCTACCTAAAAGCCCTAGAACTTCCTCTCTCGTAATAACTATATCCTGCAAATAAACCTCCACTCCCTCCAAGAGACCACACGATTCCGAACCCCTCTCCTTTGTGAATACTGACGCAAAGTATTCATTCAGGAGCTCCCCCATTCCCTCCGACTCAATACACAACTCTCCACTCTTAGAACATAGAACATAGAACATAGAACATTACAGCACAAACAGGCCCTTCGGCCCTCGAGTTGCGCCGATCGCATCAACCCCACCAATCTATAGACCTATCTATAACCCCCAATCCCATTAAACCCCATATACTCATCCAGAAGTCTTTTAAAAGACCCCAGCGAGTTCGCCTCCACCACCGACGACGGCAGCCGATTCCAATCACTCACTACCCTCTGAGTGAAAAACTTACCCCTAACATCACCTCTGTACTTCCCTCCCCGCACCTTAAATCTGTGTCCTCTCGTAGCGACCATTTCAACCCGGGGAAATAGCCTCTGAGAGTCCACCCTATCTATTCCTCTCAACATTTTATAAACTTCTATCAGGTCGCCTCTCAACCTTCGCCTCTCCAGGGAAAAGAGTCCCAGCTCCCTCAACCTATCCTCTTGGTCCTCAACCTATCCTCTTGTCCCTAAGAGGACCAATTTTCCTTCTAACTACTCTCTTGCCTCTGATATAGGAATAAAATGCCTTTGGATTTTCCTTAATCCTACCAGCCAAAGCCATTTCATGCCCTCTCTTCGCCCTTCTAATTCCCCTTTTTAGCTCCCTCCTACTCTCGCTATATTCCTCCAGCACACTCTCCGTACCCATTTGTTTTGACCTAGCATACGCCTCCCTCTTCTTCCTGACCAAGTCTTCAATATCCCCCGTAATCCACGGCTGTCTAATCCTACCTTTCCCATCCTTTCGCTTAACCGGAACATGGTCTGTGTATCAAGAAAGAAAAGTGTGATATTTCCAGATATTGCTCCAGTAGCTGTAGAGATAATCAGCATGAAAGCAGGCACTTTGGCCAACTTGTCCATGCTGATCTGGTTTCCTAAATTGAATTAGTCACACTTGCCTGTGTTTGGGCCATTATCCCTCTGGTTGCCACACTATTAGTAGGATGTGGAAGCTTTGGAAAGAAAGTTCACCAGGATGTTGCCTGGTCTCGAGGCATTATCTTGAGGAGAGGTTGAATAATTAATCTAGGATTGTTTTCAATGGAAAGATGGAGGCTGAGGGGAGACCTGATAGAGGTCTACAAAATTATGAGTGGTGTAGACAGGGTGGATAGTCAGAGGCTTTTCCCCAGGGTGAAAGTGTCAATTACAAGAGGGCACAGGTTCAAGGTGAGAGGGGGAAAGTTTAAGGGAGACATGCAGGGGAGGTTTTTCACGCAGAGAGTGGTGAGTGTCTGGAACGCGCTGCCAGAGGAGGTGGTGAAAGCAGGCACATTAGCAACATTTGCCAGGCACCTGGATGGGTACATGAATAGGGAGCGAATGCAGGGATATGGACCAAGTGAGGGCAGAAGGGTTTTTTTTAGTCTAGTGAGGGGTGACCTGATTGAGGTGTTCAAGATTATGAAGGGCATGGACAGAGTGGATAGAGAGCAGGTGTACCCCTTAGTTGAAGGGTCACCTACGAGGGGAGATAAGTTAAAAGTGAGGGTGGGAGGTTTAAGGGGGATTAGAGGAAAAACCTTTTTACCCAGAGGGTGGTGTCAGTCTGGAATGCGCTGCCTGGGAGGGAGGTGGAGGCGACCTCACATCCTTTATAAAATACCTGGATGTGTACTTGGCACATCAACCAATAGAAAAAGAGATAATCAGCCATGGATATCTAAAGAAAATGCATACAAAGTGGCAAAAATTAGTGGGAAACTAGAAGATTTGGAAATCTTTAAAGGTCAACTTTAAAGGAAAACCATGAAGAAAACTATATAGAAAGGTAAAACAGAATATGTGAGTAAATTAGCTCAGAATATAAAAACTGATAGCAAAAGTTTCTACAAATACATAAAACAAAAAAGAGTGGCGAAAGTAAACATTGGTCCTTTAGGGGATGAGAAGGGGGATGTAATAACTGGATATAAGAAAATGGCAGAGGCATTGAACAGGTATTTTGTGTCGGTCTTCACGGTGGAAGACACAAATAACATGCCAAAAATTGATGACAGGAAGGCTCTGGCAGGTGAGAACCTAGAATCTATCATTATCACGAAGGAGGTAGTGTTGGGCAGGTTAATGGGGGCTGAACATAGAACATTACAGCGCAGAACAGGCCCTTCGGCCCACGATGTTGCGCCGACCAGTTACAAAACAATGACCCACTAACCTAAACCAATCCCTTTTCGTCCATAAACCTATCCACAGATCTCTTAAACGCCCCCAAACTAGGCGCATTTACAACCTCAGCAGGCAGGGCATTCCAATCCCTCACCACCCTCTGGTAAAGAACCTACCCCTGACATCCGTCCTATAACTACCCCCCCTTAATTTAAAGTCGTGCCCCCTCGTGCTAGTTTTCTCCATCCTAGGAAAAAGGCTATCACTATCTACCCTGTCTAAACCTCTAATCATCTTATATATTCCAATAAGATCCCCTCTTAGCCGCCTTCTTTTCAGCGAAAACAACCCCAAATCCCTCAGTCTCTCCTCATAGGATCTCCCCTCCATACCAGGCAACATCCTGGTAAACCTCTTCTGCACCCTCTCCAAAGCCTCTACATCCTTCCTGTAATGTGGGGACCAGAACTGCACACAAAACTCCAAGTGCGGCCGCACCAGAGTTGTGAAAAGTTGCATCATGACGCTGCGACTCTTAAATTCAATCCCCCTACCAATAAATGCCAAGACACCGTATGCCTTCTTAACAACCTTATCTACTTGATTCCCAACTTTCAGGGATCTATGTACACATACACCTAGATCCCTCTGCTCCTCCACACTATTCAAAGTCCTCCCGTTAGCCCTATACTCAACACATCTGTTATTCCTACCGAAATGAATTACCTCACACTTCTCCACATTAAACTCCATCCGCCACCTCTCAGCCCAGCTCTGCAACCTGTCTAAGTCACCCTGCAAACTATGACACCCTTCCTCACAATCTACCACACCTCCGACTTTGGTGTCATCAGCAAACTTACTAATCCACCCAACTATACCCTCATCCAGATCATTAATAAAAATTACAAACAGCAGTGGCCCCAAAACAGATCCCTGAGGCACACCACTCGTAACCGAACTCCATGATGAATATTTACCATCAACCACCACCCTCTGTCTCCTATCTGCTAGCCAATTCCTGATCCAAGTACCTAGATCACCCCCAATCCCATACATCTGCATTTTCTGCAGAAGCCTACCATGGTGAACCTTATCAAACGCCTTGCTAAAATCCATATACACCACATCAACTGCCTTACCCCTATCCACCTCTTTGGTCACTTTCTCAAAGAACTCGATAAGGTTAGTAAGGCACAACCTACCCACTACAAAACCATGCTGACTGTCTCTAAACAATTCATTACTCTCCAAATAACTATAAATCCTGTCTCTAATAATCCTTTCCAAAACCTTACCCACCACAGAAGTAAGACTCACCGGTCTGTAATTCCCAGGGAAGTCTCTTCTCCCCTTCTTAAACAATGGGACAACATTTGCTGTCCTCCAATCTTCCGTTACTATACCAGAGACCAACGATGACCTGAAGATCAGAGCCAGAGGCTTCGCAATCACCTCTCTTGCCTCCCAAAGAATCCTAGGGTAAATCCCATCCAGACCAGGGGACTTATCTATTTTCAAACCCTCTAAAATATCCAGCACATCCCCTGTATCAACTGCAATACTATCTATTTTACATCCCTGCACCCCAGTGTCCTCCTCAGCTATATTCATGTCCCCTTGCGTGAACACCGAAGAGAAATATTGGTTCAACGCCTCTCCAATCTCCTCCGGTTCCACACACAACTTCCCTCTACTGTCTGTAACTGGCCCTAATCTTGCCCTAACCAACCTTCTGTTCTTGACATACCTGTAAAACGCCTTAGGATTCTCCTTAATCCTATCAGCCAAAGTCATCTCATGTCCTCTTTTAGCCCTTCTTAACTCCCTCTTCAACTCCCTCCCAGCCAATCTAAAACTTTCTAATGCACTACCTGAGCCCTCAAGCCTCATCCGAACGTAAGCCTCCTTTTTCTTCCTAACCAACGAATCAACTTTTTTAGTGCACCACGGTTCCCTGGGCCTACCAAATCCTCCTTGCCTGACAGGTAGACAAGTCTCCTGGTCCTGATGGAATGCATCCCAGGGGACTAAAAGAGATGGTGGGGGAAACAGCAAATGCACCAGTGGTAATGTACCAAAATTTACTGGACTCTGGGTTGGTTCCCGGAGACCGGAAAACAGCAAATGTGATGACACTGTTTGAAAAACGAGGTAGACAAAGGGCAGGTTAGCTTAACTTCTATAAGAACATAAGAAATAGGAGCAGGAGTAGGCCATCTAGCCTTTCGAGCCTGCCCCGCCATTCAATAAGATCATGGCTGATCTGTCGTGGCTCAGCTCCACCTTCCCGCCCTCTCCCCATAACCCTTAATCCCCTCTCTTATCAAAAACCCATCAACCCGTTTCTTAAAAATATTTAGCGCGGTAGCCTCCACCACTTCAACGGGCAGAGAATTCCAGAGATTCACCACCCTTTGAGTGAAGAAGTTTCTCCTCAACTCTGTTCTAAACTGCATCCCCCCCCCTTTTATCTTGAAGCTGTGCCCCCTAGTCTTACTATCCTTTCTGAGCGGGAAGAGTCTCTCCACCTCTATCCTATCCATCCCATTCATCATCTTATACGTCTCAATGAGATCTTCCCTCATTCTTCTAAACTCTAACGAGTACAAGCCTAGTTTATTCAGCCTCTCCTCATAGCTCAATCCCCTCAACTCCGGTATCAGCCTAGTAAACCTCCTCTGCACTCCCTCCAGGGCCAAAATATCCTTGCGCAGGTGCGGCGCCCAAAACTGCACACAGTACTCCAGCTGCAGCCTCACCATTGCCCTATACAACTGCAGCAAGACCTCCCTACTTTTATATTCAATCCCCCTCGCTATGAAGGCCAGCATCCCATTCGCCTTCCTGACCACCTGCTGCACCTGCAAGCTGGGTTTTTGCGACTCATGCACAAGGACCCCGAGGTCCCTCTGCACCGTCACCTGCTGCAGTTTTTCGCCACGTATGTAATAGTCCTTCCTACCATTCTTCCTACCAAAGTGTACCACCTCACACTTGCCAACATTAAATTCCATTTGCCATTTCCTGGCCCATTCGCCCAGCCTATCTAGATCCTTCTGCAGACTCTCCACACCCTCCGCACAATTTGCCTTTCCCCCAATCTTGGTGTCTTCAGCAAATTTCAACACCCTGCACTCGGTTCCCTCCTCCAGATCATCTATATAAATGGTAAAAAGCTGAGGCCCCAGCACCGACCCCTGGGGCACCCCACTAGTCACCAACCACCAATCCGAATAGCATCCATTGACCCCCACTCTCTGCCTCCTATTTGACATGATGTGGGTATGCCGGCGTTGGACTGGCGTAAACACAGTAAAAAGTCTGACAACACCAGGTTTTAGTCCAACCGATTTATTTGATAATATTCTCACAAGCAAGCAAGCTTTCGAGGGGGCTGCCTCTTCGTCAGGTGAATGGAGAGTTCTGGCCTCAGACAGAGCATATAAAGCACAGACAGTTGCTGATTAGAATGCGAATCCTTACACCTAACCTGCTGTTCAAGTCTTAAAGTGGTTGATAATGTGAGTGGAAGGAGCACTGATCACAGTTTAAAGAGATGTGTATTGTCTCCAGACAGTACAGTAAGTGAGGTTTTGCAAACCCAGGCAAGTCATGGGGGTTACAGATAGTGCGACATGAACCCAAGATCCCTGTTGAGACCATCCTTATGTGTGCGGAACTTGGCTATCAGTCTCTGTTCAGCGACTCTGCGCTGTCGTGTGTCATGAAGGCCGCCTTGGAGAATGCTTACCCGAAGGTCAGAGGCTGAATGCCCGTGACCGCTGAAGTGTCCGCCAACAGGAAGGGAACAGTCTTGCCTGGTGACTGTCGAGCGATGTTCATTCATCCTATTTGACAAGCAATCCTCTATCCACGCTAACACCCTACCCCCAACTCCATGTCCCCTGACCTTCTGCAATAACCTCTTGTGAGGTACCTTGTCAAACGCCTTCTGAAAATCCAGAAAGACCACATCCACCGGCTCTCCTCTATCCACCGCCCTAGACACATCCTCATAGAACTCCAATAAATTTGTCAGACACGACTTCCCTTTAATGAAACCGTGTTGCGTCCGCCCTATCAAGCAATTCCCTTCAAGATGCCTCGCTATTTCCTCCTTAATGACAGATTCTAACATTTTACCTACCACAAACGTTAAACTAACCGGCCTATAATTTCCCGCCTTTTGCCTGATACCCTTCTTAAACAACGGCGTAACATTAGCCGTTTTCCAATCTTCCGGCACTTCCCCGGAATCCAGCGACGTCTGGAAAATAACCACCAAGTCATCCACTGGTGAGTGGAGCTGAGTCCCCAAAAAGATCAGCCATGGTCTTACTGAATGGTGGAGCAGGCTCAAGGGGCCAAATGGCATGTTCCTGCTCCTATTCTTTTGTTCTTATAACATTAAAGGCTTTGGATTAAGCACTGGCAACTGGGATTAGGTGGGCAGGTCAGGTCCTTTCGTGTGTCGTGCAGACTGGATGGGCTGAAGGGCATCTTCTACATTGTAGTATCCTGTGATTCGTTATGATCGATGCATATTTTGTACAGTTGTAACATAACATCCCAATTCCTGTACTCAATACCCAAAAGGCAAGTGTGCCAAATGCCTTCTTCACCACCCTGTCCACCTGTGATGCCACTTTCAAGCAACTATCTACCTGCACCCCTAGGTCTCTCTGACAACATTCCCCAGAGCCCTAATATTAACTGTGTAAGACCTGGCCAGGTCTGTCTTACCAAAATGTAGCACCTGGAATTTATCTGAATTAAACTGCATCTGCCATTCCTCAGCCCACTGGCCCAGTTGAACAAATCCCATTGTAGTCTGGATAACCTTCTTCGCTGTCCGCTACACCACCAATTTTGATGTCATCCGCAAACTTACTTCAACTTGATTTATTGTTGTGATATGTATGAGGATACAGTGAAAAGTATTGTTTCTTGTGCACTATACAGAAAAAGAATATTGTTATAGAGAAGGAAAGGAGAGAGTGTAGAATGTAGTGTTACAGTCATAGCCAAGAGAAAGATCAACTTAATGCAAGGTAACAGCATTCAAAAGTCTGACAGCAGCAGGGAAGAAGCTGTTCTTGAGTCGGTTGGTACATGTCCTCAACTTTTATATCTTTTTCCCGAAGGAAGAAGGTGGAAGAGAAAATGTCCAGGGTGCATGGGGTCTTTGATTATGCTGCTTTGCCAAGGCAGCTGGAAGTGTAATGGTGTCGATGGGTGGGAGGCTGGTTTAAGTGATGGATTGGGCTTTGCTCACGACCCTTTGTAGTTTGTTGTGGTCTTGGGCAGATAAGGGGCCATACCAAGCTGTGATACAACCAGAAAGAATGCTTTCTATAGTGCATCTATAAAGGTTGGTGGGAGTCGTAATGGGCATGCCAAAGTTCTGTAGTCTCCTGAGAAATAGAGACATTATTAACCTTACTAATCATGCCTCTATTCTCATCCAAATCGTTTATATAAGTGACAAACAACAGCGGACCCAGTACCGATCCTTGCGGCATGTTGCTGATCACAGACCTCTAGTCTGAAAAACAATTCTCTACCACCCCGCTCTGTCTCTTACTGCCAAGCCAATTTTATATCCAGTTGGTTAGCTCTCCCTGGATCCCATGTGATCTAACCTTACTAACCAGTCTACCATGCAGTACCTTGTCGAAGGCCTTATTAAAGTCCATGTAGACAACATCGACTACACTGCCCGCATCTATTTTGTTGATCACCCCTTCAAAAAGCTCTATCAAATTTGTAAGACATGATTTCTCACGCACAAAGCCACGCTGACTACCCCTAATCAGTCCTTGCCCCTCTAAAGAGGGGCTGAATGGAATCAAAGGTTATGAGGAGAAAGTAGGATTAGGCATTTGAGTTGGATGATGATCATGATAAATGGCAGAGCAGGCTTGAAGGGCCAAATGGCCTCTTCCTGCTCCTATCTTCTATGGTTTTATTTAAATGTATGTAGATCCTGTCTCTCAGAATCCCCTCCAACAACTTACCCACCACTGACATCAAGCTCACAGGCCTGCAGTTCCCTGGATTTTCCCTGCTGCCTTTATTAAATAACGCAAAACATTTGCCTCCCTCCAGCCCTCCGGCACCTCACTCGTGGCTGTTGATGTTACAAATATCTCCATTAGGGGCCCTGCAATTTCTTCCTGTATATTTGATCAGGTCTTGGGGATTTATCTATCTGTATGCATTTTCAGATCTCCAGCATCTCCTCTTCTATAATGAGGATGCTTTTCACGACAGGAATTTTGAAAATTCCTGTCTAATACCATCAAAATTGGCCTTGCCCCAACTTAGAATTTTAACTTGTGGACTAGACCTATCCTTTTCCACAACTATTTTAAAACTAATTTATTTATGGTCACTGGTCCCAAAGTGCTCCCCCACTAACACTTTGGTCAGTTGACCTCTCTTATTTTCCAAGAGTAGGTAAGAATTTTGCCCCTTCTCGTGTAGAGCCATCTACATATTGATTGAGAAATTTTTCCTGAACACACTTCACAAATTCCTCCCCATCCAAGCCCTTAACACAATTGTAGTTCCAGTCCATGTTTGCAACAAGATCTGGACAATATCCAGGCTTGGGCTGACAAGGGGCAAGTAACATTTGTGCCACACAAATGCCAGGCAATGACCATCATCAATAAGAGAATCTCTAACCACTTTCCTTGACATTCAATGGTGTAACCATCACTGAATCTCCCACTGTCAACATCCTTGGGGTTACCATTGACCAGAAACTCAATTGAACTCCCCACATGAACACAATGGCTACAAGAGCAGGTCAGAGACTATGAATACTGCGGTGAGTAACTCACCTCCTGACTCCCCAGAGCCTGTCCACCATCCTCAAGGCACAAGTTGGGAATGTGATGGAATATTCCCCACTTGCCTGGATGGGTACAGCTCCAACAACATTCAAGAAGCTTGACACCATCCAGGACAAAGCAGCGTGCTTGATTGGCACCACATCTACAAACATTCAATTCCTCTACCACCGACGCTCAGTAGCAGCAGTGTCTACTATCTACAAGATGCACTGCAGCAATTCACCAAAGATCCTTAGGGAGCACCTTCCCAACCCACAACTGCTTCCATCTAGAAGGCAGCAGATAAATGGGAACACCACCACTTGCCAATTCCCCTCTGAGCCATCACCATCCTGGAAATATATCGTTGTTCCTTCGCTGTCACTGGGTCTAAATGCTGGAATTCCTTCCCAAATGGCATTGTGGGTCAACCACAGAACATAAATTGCAGCAATTCAAGAAGGGAGCTCACCAGCACCTTCTCATGGGCAACTAGGGATGGGCATTAAATGCTGGCCCAGCCACTGATGCCCATGTCCTACAAATGAATTTTAAAAAAAGTTTGGAAAGTTAAAATCCCCCATGATTGCAACCCTATTCTTGTTGCAGCTATTGAAAATCTCCCTATATATTTGCTCTTCAATTTCCGCTAACTGTTGAGGGGTATATTGGAGATATGGAGTAGGTACATCCACAGTGTTTTTAGTGACAGATCCAAGATTGTTATTGGACATTAGTTGGTCCACATGGTGTAGATGCACCGACAGTGAGGTTAGAGAGAGATTTACAGGGCATCAGTTATTGTAATGTAGGTTATTGGATATCAGTCAGTCCATATAATGTAGGTATAGCTACAGTGCTGTTAGGGATGGAGTTCTAGGATTATTGCTGGACATCAGTCAGTCCACGTGGTGTAGGTACAACCACAGTGAGTTTAGAGAGAGTTCCAAGATTGTTATTGGACGTCAGTCAGCCCATGTGTTGTAGGTACTCCCACTGTGTTTTTAGAGAGAAAGTTTCATGATTATTATTGGACATCAGTCAGTCCTGTGTGGTGTAGGCACACCCATATTGATGTTAGATCAAAGTGATCACCCTCATATTTCTCAGTTCCACCCACGTAGTCTCACTGGATGATCACTCAGGAATGTCCTCTCGAAGTACTGCATGTTTTTCCGAATCTAAAATGCAACTCCCTCTCCTCTTTTGCCTCCCCTGTGTCCTTCCTAAAGCATCTGTACCTCAGAACATTGAGCTGCCAATCCTGTCCCTTCCTCAACCATGTTTCAATCATAGTTATATCCCAGTCCCATGTCCCAGCCATGCCCTGCATTCATCTGCCCTTACTTGCTCTCTTTATATTCTGTATCAGTCACAACATCCTCTTTTGTCTCCACTCTTTAGAGTCCCATTCCCTTGCCAGGCTAGTTTAAACCCTCCCAAATAGTTTAGCAAATCTTCCCACCTGTATATTGGTCCCCCTCCAGTTCAGGTGCAACTGTCCCTCTTGTACAGGTCATCTCTGCCCCAGAAGAGTTCACAATGCTCCAAAAATCGGAATCTCTGCTCCTTTACCAGCTCCTCAGCCACACATTCATTTGCCCTTTCCTGCTATTCCTACTCCACGAGCACATGGGCACCAGGAGTATTTGGGTCATGTTACTGATAGTAAAGATTTATATAACACACCTAAAAAGATGGAAGTTATTTTAGAACCACCACAGCTCACTTCCACACAACGGGCAGAGAATTCCAGAGATTCACCACCCTTTGAGTGAAGAAGTTCCTCCTCAACTCTGTTCTAAACCGCCCCCCCTTTATCTTGAGGCTGTGCCCCCTAGTCCTACTGTCTTTTTTGAGCGGGAAGAGTCTCTCCACCTCTATCCTATCCATCCCATTCATCATCTTATATGTCTCAATGAGATCTCCCCTCATTCTTCTAAACTCTAACGAGTACAAGCCTAGTTTATTCAGCCTCTCCTCATAGCTCAATCCCCTCAACTCTGGTATCAGCCTAGTAAACCTCCTCTGCACTCCCTCCAGTTCCTCCTCAACTCCATTCTAAAGCGCCTCCCCTTTATCTTGAGGCTTTGCCCCCTAGTCCTACTGTCTTTTTTGAGCGGGAAGAGCCTCTCCACCTCTATCCTATCCATCCCAATCATCATCTTATACGTCTCAAACTGACCCAAAGGGTCCCACACACACTGACTCTCACTGGGGTACGGGTCCCACACACACTGACTCTCACTGGGGTACGGGTCCCACACACACACTGACTCTCACTGGGGTACGGGGTCCCACACACACACACTGACTCTCACTGGGGTACGGGTCCCACACACACTGACTCTCACTGGGGTACGGGTCCCACACACACACTGACTCTCACTGGGGTACGGGGTCCCACACACACACTGACTCTCACTGGGGTACGGGTCCCACACACACTGACTCTCACTGGGGTACGGCTCCCACACACACTGACCCTCACTGTGGTACGGGTCCCACACACACTGACTCTCACTGGGGTACAGGTCCCACACACACTGACTCTCACTGGGGTACGGGTCCCACACACACTGACTCTCACTGGGGTACAGGTCCCACACACACTGACTCTCACTGGGGTACGGGTCCCACACACACTGACTCTCACTGGGGTACAGGTCCCACACACACACTGACTCTCACTGGGTACGGGTCCCACACACACACTGACTCTCACTGGGGTACGGGTCCCTCACACACTGACTCTCACTGGGGTACGGGTCCCACACACACTGACTCTCACTGGGGTACAGGTCCCACACACACTGACTCTCACTGGGGTACAGGTCCCACACACACTGACTCTCACTGGGGTACGGCTCCCACACACACTGACTCTCACTGGGGGACGGGTCCCACACACACTGACTCTCACTGGGGTACGGGTCCCACACACACTGACTCTCTCTGGGGTACGGCTCCCACACACACTGACTCTCACTGGGGTACGGGTCCCACACACACTGACTCTCACTGGGGTACGGGTCCCACACACACTGACTCTCACTGGGGTACAGGTCCCACACACACTGACTCTCACTGGGGTACAGGTCCCACACACACTGACTCTCACTGGGGTACGGGTCCCACACACACACTGACTCTCACTGGGGTACGGGTCCCTCACACACTGACTCTCACTGGGGTACGGGTCCCACACACACTGACTCTCACTGGGGTCCGGGTCCCACACACACTGACTCTCACTGGGGTACGGGTCCCACTCACACACTGACTCTCACTGGGGTACGGGTCCCACACACACTGACTCTCACTGGGGTGTGGGTCCCACACACACTGACTCTCACTGGGGTACGGGTCCCACACACACACTGACTCTCACTGGGGTACGGGTCCCACACACACTGATTCTCACTGGGGTACGGGTTCCACACACACTGACTCTCACTGGGGTACGGGTCCCACACACACTGACTCTCACTGGGGTACGGGTCCCACACACACTGACCCTCACTGGGGTACGGGTCCCACACACACTGACTCTCACTGGGGTACGGGTCCCACACACACTGACTCTCACTGGGGTACGGCTCCCACACACACTGACTCTCACTGGGGTACGGGTCCCACACACACTGACTCTCACTGGGGTACGGGTCCCACACACACTGACTCTCACTGGGGTACGGCTCCCACACACACTGACTCTCACTGGGGTACGGGTCCCACACACAGTGACTCTCACTGGGGTACGGGTCCCACACACACTGACTCTCACTGGGGGACGGGTCCCACACACACTGACTCTCACTGGGATACGGGTCCCACACACACTGACTCTCACTGGGGTACGGGTCCCACACACACTGACTCTCACTGGGGTACGGGTCCCACACACACTGACTCTCACTGGGGTACGGGTCCCACACACACTGACTCTCACTGGGGTACGGGTCCCACACACACTGACTCTCACTGGGATACGGCTCCCACACACACTGACTCTCACTGGGGGACGGGTCCCACGCACACTGACTCTCACTGGGGTCCCACACACACACTGACTCTCACTGGGGTACGGGTCCCACACACACTGACTCTCACGGGGGTACGGGTCCCACACACACTGACTCTCACTGGGGTACGGGTCCCACACACACTGACTCTCACTGGGGTACGGGTCCCACACACACTGACTCTCACTGGGGTACGGCTCCCACACACACTGACTCTCACTGGGGGACGGGTCCCACACACACTGACTCTCACTGGGGTACGGGTCCCACACATACTGACTCTCACTGGGGGACGGCTCCCACACACACTGACTCTCACTGGGGGACGGGTCCCACACACACTGACTCTCACTGGGGTACGGGTCCCTCACACACTGACTCTCACTGGGGTACGGGTCCCACACACACACTGACTCTCACTGGGGTACGGGTCCCACACACACTGACTCTCACTGGGGTACGGGTCCCACACACACTGACTCTCACTGGGATACGGCTCCCATACACACTGACTCTCACTGGGGTACGGGTCCCACACACACTGACTCTCGCTGGGGTCCCACACACACACTGACTCTCACTGGGGTACGGGTCCCACACACACTGACTCTCTCTGGGGTACGGGTCCCCCACACACTGACTCTCACTGGGGTACGGGTCCCACACACACTGACTCTCACTGGGGTACGGGTCCCACACACACTGACTCTCACTGGGGTACGGGTCCCACACACACTGACTCTCTCTGGGGTACGGGTCCCACACACACTGACTCACTGGGGTACAGGTCCCCCACACACACTGACTCTCACTGGGGTACGGGTCCCACACACACTGACTCTCACTGGGGTACGGGTCCCACACACACTGACTCTCACTGGGGTACGGGTCCCACACACACTGACTCTCACTGGGGTACGGGTCCCACACACACTGACTCTCACTGGGGTATGGGTTGCTCACACACTGACTCTCACTGGGGTACGACACCCACACACACTGACTCTCACTGGGGTACGGGTCCCACACACACTGACTCTCACTGGGGTACGACACCCACACACACTGACTCTCACTGGGGTACGGGTCCCACACACACTGACTCTCACTGGGGTACGGGTCCCACACACACTGACTCTCACTGGGGTACGGGTCCCACACACACTGACTCTCACTGGGGTACGGGTTCCACACACACTGACTCTCACTGGGGTACGGCTCCCACACACACTGACTCTCACTGGGGTACGGGTCCCACACACACTGACTCTCACTGGGGTACAGGTCCCACACACACTGACTCTCACTGGGGTACGGGTCCCACACACACTGACTCTCACTGGGGTACGGGTCCCACACACACTGACTCTCACTGGGGGTACGGGTCCCACACACACACTGACTCTCACTGGGGTACGGGTCCCACACATACTGACTCTCACTGGGGTACGGGTCCCACACACACTGACTCTCACTGGGGTACGGGGTCCCACACACACACTGACTCTCACTGGGGTACGGCTCCCACACACACTGACTCTCACTGGGGTACGGCTCCCACACACACTGACTCTCACTGGGGTACGGGTCCCACACACACTGACTCTCACTGGGGTACGGGTCCCACACACACTGACTCTCACTGGGGTACGGGTCCCTCACACACTGACTCTCACTGGGGTACGGGTCCCACACACACTGACTCTCACTGGGGTACGGGTCCCACACACACTGACTCTCACTGGGGTACGGGTCCCACACACACTGACTCTCACTGGGGTACGGGGTCCCACACACACTGACTCTCACTGGGGTACGGGTCCCACACACACTGACTCTCACTGGGGTACGGGGTCCCACACACACTGACTCTCACTGGGGTACGGGTCCCACACACACTGACTCTCACTGGGGTACGGCTCCCATACACACTGACTCTCACTGGGGTACGGGTCCCACACACACTGACTCTCACTGGGGTACGGGGTCCCACACACACTGACTCTCACTGGGGTACGGGTCCCACACACACTGACTCTCACTGGGGTACGGCTCCCATACACACTGACTCTCACTGGGGTACGGGTCCCACACACACTGACTCTCACTGGGGTACGACACCCACACACACTGACTCTCACTGGGGTACGGGACCCACACACACTGACTCTCACTGGGGTACGGCTCCCATACACACTGACTCTCACTGGGGTACGGGACCCACACACACTGACCCTCACTGGGGTACGGGTCCCATACACACTGACTCTCACTGGGGTACGGCTCCCACACACACTGACTCTCACTGGGGTAAGGGTCCTACACACACTGACTCTCACTGGGGTACGGGTCCCATACAGACTGACTCTCACTGGGGTACGGGTCCCACACACACTGACTCTCACTGGGGTAAGGGTCCTACACACACTGACTCTCATTGGGGTATGGGTCCCATACACACTGACTCTCACTGGGGGACGGGTCCCACACACACTGACTCTCACTGGGGAACGGGTTCCACACACACTGACTCTCACTGGGGTACAGGTCCCACACACACTGACTCTCACTGGGGTACCGGTCCCACACACACTGACTCTCACTGGGGTACGGGTCCCACACACACTGACTCTCACTGGGGTACAGGTCCCATACACACTGACTCTCACTGGGGTACGGGTTCCACACACACTGACTCTCACTGGGGTACAGGTCCCATACACACTGACTCTCACTGGGGTACGGGTCCCACACACACTGACTCTCACTGGGGTACAGGTCCCATACACACTGACTCTCACTGGGGTACGGGTCCCACACACACTGACTCTCACTTGGGTACGGCTCCCACACACACTGACTCTCACTGGTGTACGGGTCCCACACTACACACTGACTCTCACTGGGGTACGTGTCCCACACACACTGACTCTCACTGGGGTACGGGTCCCACACACACTGACTCTCACTGGGGTACGGGTCCCACACACACTGACTCTCACTGGAGTACGTGTCCCACACACACTGACTCTCACTGGGGTACGGGTCCCACACACACTGACTCTCACTGGGGTACGGGTCCCACACACTGACTCTCACTGGGGTACAGGTCCCACACACACTGACTCTCACTGGGGTACGGGTCCCACACACACACTGACTCTCACTGGGGTACGGGTCCCTCACACACTGACTCTCACTGGGGTACGGGTCCCACACACACACTGACTCTCACTGGGGTACGGGTCCCACACACACACTGACTCTCACTGGGATACGGGTCCCACACACACTGACTCTCACTGGGGTACGGGTCCCACACACACTGACTCTCACTGGGGTACGGGTCCCACACACACTGACTCTCACTGGGGGACGGGTCCCACACACACTGACTCTCACTGGGATACGGGTCCCACACACACTGACTCTCACTGGGGTACGGGTCCCACACACACTGACTCTCACTGGGGGACGGGTCCCACACACACTGACTCTCACTGGGATACGGCTCCCACACACACTGACTCTCACTGGGATACGGGTCCCACACACACTGACTCTCACTGGGATACGGCTCCCACACACACTGACTCTCACTGGGGGACGGGTCCCACGCACACTGACTCTCACTGGGGTCCCACACACACACTGACTCTCACTGGGGTACGGGTCCCACACACACTGACTCTCACGGGGGTACGGCTCCCACACACACTGACTCTCACTGGGGGACGGGTCCCACACACACTGACTCTCACTGGGGTACGGGTCCCACACATACTGACTCTCACTGGGGGACGGCTCCCACACACACTGACTCTCACTGGGGGACGGGTCCCACACAAACTGACTCTCACTGGGGTACGGGTCCCCCACACACACTGACTCTCACTGGGGTACGGGTCCCACACACACTGACTCTCACTGGGGTACGGCTCCCACACACACTGACTCTCACTGGGGTACGGGTCCCACACACACTGACTCTCACTGGGGTACGGGTCCCACTCACACTGACTCTCACTGGGGTACGGGTCCCCCACACACTGACTCTCACTGGGGTACGGGTCCCACACACACTGACTCTCACTGGGGTACGGGTCCCACACACACTGACTCTCACTGGGGTCCGGGTCCCACACACACTGACTCTCACTGGGGTACGGGTCCCACACACACTGACTCTCACTGGGGTACGGGTCCCACACACACTGACTCTCACTGGGGTCCGGGTCGCACACACACTGACTCTCACTGGGGTACGGCTCCCACACACACTGACTCTCACTGGGGTACGGGTCCCACACACACTGACTCTCACTGGGGTACGGGTCCCACACACACTGACTCTCACTGGGGTACGGCTCCCACACACACTGACTCTCACTGGGGTACGGGACCCACACACAGTGACTCTCACTGGGGTACGGGTCCCACACACAGTGACTCTCACTGGGGTACGGGTCCCACACACACTGACTCTCACTGGGGTACGGGTCCCACACACAGTGACTCTCACTGGGGTACGGGTCCCACACACACTGACTCTCACTGGGGTACGGGTCCCACACACACTGACTCTCACTGGGGTACGGGTCCCACACACACTGACTCTCACTGGGGTACGGGTCCCACACACACTGACTCTCACTGGGGTACGGCTCCCACACACACTGACTCTCACTGGGGTACGGGTCCCACACACAGTGACTCTCACTGGGGTACGGGTCCCACACACAGTGAGTCTCACTGGGGTACGGGTCCCACACACACTGACTCTCACTGGGGTACGGGTCCCACACACAGTGACTCTCACTGGGGTACGGGTCCCACACACACACTGACTCTCACTGGAGTACGGGTCCCACACACACTGAGTCTCACTGGGGTACGGGTCCCACACACACTGACTCTCACTGGGGTACGGGTCCCACACACACTGACTCTCACTGGGGGACGGGTCCCACACACACTAACTCTCACTGGGGTACGGGTCCCACACACACTGACTCTCACTGGGGTACGGGGTCCCACACACACACTGACTCTCACTGGGGTACGGGTCCCACACACACACTGACTCTCACTGGGGTACGGGGTCCCACACACACACTGACTCTCACTGGGGTACGGGGTCCCACACACACACTGACTCTCACTGGGGTACGGGTCCCACACACACACTGACTCTCACTGGGGTACAGGTCCCACACACACTGACTCTCACTGGGGTACGGGTCCCCCACACACACTGACTCTCACTGGGGTACAGATCCCACACACACTGACTCTCACTGGGGTACGGTCCCACACACACTGACTCACTGGGGTACGGGTCCCCCACACACACTGACTCTCACTGGGGTACAGATCCCACACACACTGACTCTCACTGGGGTACGGTCCCACACACACTGACTCACTGGGGTACGGGTCCCCCACACACACTGACTCTCACTGGGGTACAGATCCCACACACACTGACTCTCACTGGGGTACGGTCCCACACACACTGACTCTCACTGGGGTACGGTCCCACACACACTGACTCACTGGGGTACGGGTCCCCCACACACACTGACTCTCACTGGGGTACAGATCCCACACACACTGACTCTCACTGGGGTACGGGGTCCCACACACACTGACTCTCACTGGGGTACGGGGTCCCACACACACACTGACTCTCACTGGGGTACGGGTCCCACACACACTGACTCTCACTGGGGTACGGGTCCCACACACACACTGACTCTCACTGGGATACGGGTCCCACACACAGACTGACTCTCACTGGAGTACGGGTCCCACACACACTGACTCTCACTGGGGTACGGGTCCCACACACACTGACTCTCACTGGGGTACGGGTTCCACACACACTGACTCTCACTGGGGGACGGGTCCCACACACACTAACTCTCACTGGGGTACGGGTCCCACACACACTGACTCTCACTGGGGTACGGGGTCCCACACACACACTGACTCTCACTGGGGTACGGGGTCCCACACACACACTGACTCTCACTGGGGTACGGGGTCCCACACACACACTGACTCTCACTGGGGTACGGGTCCCACACACACACTGACTCTCACTGGGGTACAGGTCCCACACACACTGACTCTCACTGGGGTACGGGTCCCCCACACACACTGACTCTCACTGGGGTACAGATCCCACACACACTGACTCTCACTGGGGTACGGTCCCACACACACTGACTCACTGGGGTACGGGTCCCCCACACACACTGACTCTCACTGGGGTACAGATCCCACACACACTGACTCTCACTGGGGTACGGTCCCACACACACTGACTCACTGGGGTACGGGTCCCCCACGCACACTGACTCTCACTGGGGTACAGATCCCACACACACTGACTCTCACTGGGGTACGGTCCCACACACACTGACTCACTGGGGTACGGGTCCCCCACACACACTGACTCTCACTGGGGTACAGATCCCACACACACTGACTCTCACTGGGGTACGGGGTCCCACACACACTGACTCTCACTGGGGTACGGGGTCCCACACACACACTGACTCTCACTGGGGTACGGGTCCCACACACACTGACTCTCACTGGGGTACGGGTCCCACACACACACTGACTCTCACTGGGATACGGGTCCCACACACACACTGACTCTCACTGGGGTACGGGTCCCACACACACACTGACTCTCACTGGGGTACGGGTCCCACACACACACTGACTCTCACTGGGGTACGGGTCCCACACACACACTGACTCTCACTGGGGTACGGGGTCCCACACACACACTGACTCTCACTGGGGTACGGGTCCCACACACACTGACTCTCACTGGGGTACGGGGTCCCACACACACTGACTCTCACTGGGGTACGGGGTCCCACACACACACTGACTCTCACTGGGGTACGGGTCCCACACACACTGACTCTCACTGGGGTACGGGTCCCACACACACTGACTCTCACTGGGGTACGGGGTCCCACACACACACTGACTCTCACTGGGGTACGGGTCCCACACACACTGACTCTCACTGGGGTACGGGGTCCCACACACACTGACACTCACTGGGGTACGGGTCCCACACACACTGACTCTCACTGGGGTACGGGGTCCCACACACACACTGTCTCTCACTGGGGTACGGGTCCCACACACACTGACTCTCACTGGGGTACGGGTCCCACACACACTGACTCTCACTGGGGTACGGGTCCCACACACACTGACTCTCACTGGGGTACGGGTCCCACACACACTGACTCTCACTGGGATACGGGTCCCACACACACACTGACTCTCACTGGGGTACGGGTCCCACACACACACTGACTCTCACTGGGGTACGGGGTCCCACACACTGACTCTCACTGGGGTACGGGTCCCACACACACTGACTCTCACTGGGGTACGGGTCCCACACACACACTGACTCTCACTGGGGTACGGGGTCCCACACACTGACTCTCACTGGGGTACGGGTCCCACACACACTGACTCTCACTGGGGTACGGGGTCCCACACACACTGACTCTCACCGGGGTACGGGTCCCACACACACTGACTCTCACTGGGGTACGGGTCCCACACACACTGACTCTCACTGGGGTACGGGGTCCCACACACACTGACTCTCACCGGGGTACGGGTCCCACACACACTGACTCTCACTGGGGTACGGGTCCCACACACACTGACTCTCACTGGGGTACGGGTCCCACACACACTGACTCTCACTGGGGTACGGGGTCCCACACACTGACTCTCACTGGGGTACGGGTCCCACACACACTGACTCTCACTGGGGTACGGGGTCCCACACACACTGACTCTCACCGGGGTACGGGTCCCACACACACTGACTCTCACTGGGGTACGGGTCCCACACACACTGACTCTCACTGGGGTACGGGTCCCACACACACTGACTCTCACTGGGGTACGGGTCCCACACACACTGACTCTCACTGGGGTACGGGTCCCACACACACTGACTCTCACTGGGGTACGGGTCCCACACACACTGACTCTCACTGGGGTACGGGTCCCACACACACTGACTCTCACTGGGGTCCGGGTCCCACACACACTGACTCTCACTGGGGTACGGGTCCCACACACACTGACTCTCACTGGGGTACGGGTCCCACACACACTGACTCTCACTGGGGTACGGGTCCCCCACACACTGACTCTCACTGGGGTACGGGTCCCACACACACTGACTCTCACTGGAGTACGGGTCCCCCACACACACTGACTCTCACTGGGATACGGGTCCCACACACACTGACTCTCACTGGGGTACGGGTCCCACACACACTGACTCTCACTGGGGTACGGGTCCAACACACACTGACTCTCACTGGGGTACGGGTCCCACACACACTGACTCTCACTGGGGTACGGGTCCCACACACACTGACTCTCACTGGGGTCCGGGTCCCACACACACACTGACTCTCACTGGGGTACGGGTCCCACACACACTGACTCTCACTGGGGTATGAGTCGGACTGGGCACACATGCAGCATTGTAATATGAGAAAGTTTCTGTTGTGCTCCATTGCTGTGTCGGTTCAATTCTGCTGTCACCTGCTTAGCCTATGTAACCTACACTGTGCTCTGGTGCTGGTGTTTGGGTTGAAGGATGTTAATGCCCAGTTGGAAATGAGTCTTTTGGTTGTAAACTGTCTTGTCTGCTCTCTGCTTTCAGGTGGGAAATCAGTGAAAATGAGTGGAAGAATAGACCCACCAAAGCCTGACTCTCGCAAGAGGAGGCTGTCTCCCTGTGACACTGTGGTACACAGGTAAGCGAATGAAGGAGCAGAGTCAATGGGTGTGAGGATGAACATTGTGTAAAAATGGTGCAATGGATGATAAGTGTGAGTGATTTGAGGGAGTAGAGATTCAGCACTTCAAGCTTACAGAAGAGTAAAAAGAGCTGAAGTGGATAAGGCTGCAACTAGGTGAATGGAATACCGGGATTCATGGAATATAAAAGCTGTAACTTTACATTGTATAAACCTGACCACAATGAGAGTTTGTGTACAATTTTGGACTCCACACAATGGGGATTTGGGGGATAGCACAGTAACTGAGATTAGGTAGCATAAAAACAGAAAAATAAGGGCTGTTCTAATTAAGGCAAAAGAGTTTAAATGATGATTTAATGGAAATATTTAAAATTATGAAGAGGTGGAACAGATTATTGTGATGAAAATGTTTCCAATCTACAGCCCTGGTCAGTACTGGCTTCACTGACCTGCACATCAGCAGCTCATGGAGAGTGACTACCTTTGGACGGGGTGGAGGAGAGGTCAGTTTGGCTATTTGCTTTGGATGGTGCCTGTCTCAGCCATACATCAGACACGGTGCCCCTCTGACCCATAACTGTAGATAATTCAGGACAGTAGGGAAGGCTCTTGATTATGTGCTCATGAGATGCATGGTTTGTGATTGGCAAAGACTGATGATTCACTCTCTACAGTGCAGACAAACAGCGGCGGGAACAGGAGAGCCGGTACATTGAGGATCTGGCAGAGTTATTGTCCGCCAATCTCAGTCACATTGACAGTTTGAGTGTGAAACCTGACAAATGCAGAATTCTTCGCAAAACTGTCCAGCAGATTCAGTTCATCAAAAGAATGGAACGAGGTAAAACTATGCAAGTGGGACCATTACTCTGTGTGTGTGTGTGTGTGTGTGAGAGTGTGTGTGAGCGTGCACGCGTGCATGAATGTGCACGCTTTGTGTGTGTGTGCATGTGCACGCGTGTTTGTGTGCGGCATGCTTGTGTGTGTGCATGCCTGTGTGCATGCATGCATGTGCACATATGCACATGCATGCGTGTGTGTGTGTGTGCGTGCATGCGTGTGCGAGTGCATGTGCGTGCATGCCTGTGTGTGTGCAGAATGCCCACATTGTCTGTGGGGCTACACTGCAGCCTATTTGGGAGACTCTCTGCCCCCAGACTCTGCAGTGAGTCTTTCCTCATTTATTAACAATATTGTTTCCTCACACAGCGAAGGCAGCACAAGCGGAAGATGAGGTTCAGAAGTCTGACATTTCATCCAGTAGCCAATCTCTCATTGAAAAGGACTCTCTAGGACCTCTTCTCCTAGAAGTAAGGACAGATTATTGACATATATAAAGGGATTCACACTATTCCTGGTAAAACATCATATATTACAGGTCCCAGACTTCACTAGATTGATATTATATTGACGCTGTGACTGCAGGATGGGATAGTTTCAGCAGTGGGATGGGACAATGGTGATATAGGTTAGAGAAAACAGCATTTATTGGGTTGTGGGAATAAATAGTTATGTACTTGTGGGTCAGGTCCCAATGTTGCTACATCTCAAGGCTTTGGAATGGGGAGAGGTGGAATGGGTGTTGCTCAGGGGTTGCTCGCTGTTGCTTGTACTGAAGGGTTTGTAGTGGAGGTGTGTGGGTGTGCATGCATGTGCATGTGCGTTCCTGCCTACTGAAGGCTTTGTGGTGGGGCCTCGGGTGTCTGGGTGGGTTGTGCATGTGGGCAGCAGGGGGGGTGTGACCTCTTGCCTAGTAGAACATAGAAAAACTAGAGCACAAACAGGCCCTTCGGCCCACAAGTTGCGCTGATCATATCCCTCCCTACTAGGCCTACCTATAACCCTCAATCCTATTAAGTCCCCTGTACTATTGAAGGGTTTGGAATGGGGGTGGGAGTGTTACAATCCCCGGTGGATTTATAACAGACAGGGGGCTCCCAGAATGGAACCCTAGCTCAAAAAATGATTATAATGAATAAACAAAAACAAAGGCAGTATTGTCAGCAGGGGTGGCACACTGGAGGGGCAGCATAGTGGCACAGTGGTTCGCTCTCTGCCAGTGACTCAGCTTCGATTCCTAGCTTGGGTCACTGTCTGTGTGTGTGGAGTCTGCACATTCTCCCCGTGTCTGTGCAGGTTTCCTCCAGGTATTCCAGTTTCCCCCCACAGTCCAAAGATGTGCTATTTAGGTGCATTGGCCATGCTAAATTCTCCCTCAGTGTACCCAGACAGGCACCGGAGTGTGGCGACTAGAGAAATTTCACAGTAACTTTCAGTGTTAAGGTAAGCCTACTTGTGACAATAATAAATCCTTTAAACAATAGCATCATCAGAATGAAAACATGGTAACCTTGTCATACTGAAGTTTCTTTTTCTTTTGATTTTCAGTTTGTAATTCAGAAAAGAATATTTCATTTAAGTCTACACTCCTTTTCATGTGGTAAATTTGCATTTTGATGTAACACAGTCAAAATGTCATTTTTGTGCATTACATTTCTCTCATCAAAATCTCTTTTTGCTGTTTCAAGAATATTGTTAAGATGCTTTCTCTATTCACTCAGAATATTCTTGCTTTGTTCTTTGAACTTTTTGTGATCTTTTTGTTATTCCCAGTCTCATTTCAAGTGAATTCTTTTCAGTTGTGTTTCAGACATATCACATCCTCTGTCTGAAGTTTCATTGTTCGTCCTAATCTTTCAACTTTTTTGTTCAATGTCTGAACTATCTCAGTCCAGTTCTCAGTGGATTTTGAATTGTCTTTGGCAAGCCACCTTTCTTCCACATGTGTTCTTCTTACATCTTGTGTTGTATCACCGACAAACAATGTTACATCAGAGACTTTGGTCACTTACTCAGAAAGATTATTTTGCAATGTTAGCATTTCTGATTGATAATTCTCAGTTCCAATTTTGTAGATACTTCAGTTGTTTTCTTATTGTCTGTTACTGACTTGGATACATCAGGAATATTATTCGGTTCAGTTCTTTGCTCAACTTCATCAGTATACAACAATGGATTTTTTTCACAGGACCAGCTTTCAAATTGCGACACTCCGTACCCTCCATCTCCGTACCCTCCGTCTGCATTTCATTCGTTTTGGTTTGAAGTTCAATAATCTCATTGTTCTCACAATTAATTGTTTGAACTTCATCAGTTTTGTTAATTCTGCATCAACCAATTATTCTGATTTACCAGATTCTAATGTTCAAGACATTTCATACAGTAAAGAACAAAGAACAAAGAAAATTCCAGCACAGAAACAGGCCCTTTGGCCTTCCAAGCCTGCGTGGACTCAATGAGAGAAGGGGAGAGTTCTCAAGATAGTTCAAAGAATTATCTGAGTAAGGTGAAGGAAATAGGCCCAACTGAACTAAACCCCCTACCCTTCTGGGGACCATATCCCTCCATTCCCATCTCATTCATATATTTGTCAAGATGCCCCTTAAAACTCACTATCGTATCCACTTCCACTCCCTCCCCCCGGCAGCGAGTTCCAGGCACCCACCCCCCTCTGTGTAAAAAATCTGCCTCGTACATCTCCTTTAAACCTTGTCCCTCGCTCCTTAAACCTGTGCCCCCCCAGTAATTGACTCTTCCACCCTGGGAAAAAGCTTCTGACTATCCACTCTGTCCATGCCTCTTATAATCTTGTAGACTTCTATCAGGTCTCCCCTCAACCTCTGTCGCTCCAGTGAGAACAAACCAAGTTTCTCCAACCTCTCCTCAGAGCTAATGCCCTCCATACCAGGCAACATCCTGGTAAATCTTTTCTGTACCCTCTCCAAAGCCTCCACATCCTTCTGGTAGTGTGGCAACCAGAATTGAACACAATATTCCAAGTGTGGCTTAACTAACGTTCTATAAAGCTTCAACATGACTTGTCAATTTTTAAACTCAGTGCCCCCGGCCAATGAAGGCAAGCATGCCGTATGCCTTCTTGACTCCCTTCTCCACCTGCATTGCCCCTTTCAGTGACCTGTGTACCTCTACACCCAGATCCCTCTGCCTATCAATACTTTTGAGGTTTCTGCCATTAACTGTATATTTCCTATCTGTATTAGACCTTCCAAAATGTATTATCTCACATTTGCTTGAATTAAACCCCATCTGCCATCTCATCGCCCAAATCTCCAACTGATCTATATCCTGCTGTATCCTCTGATGGTCCTCATCGCTATCTGTAAATCCACCAACCACCTACCTTCCAATCTACTTTGTAAAAGTAATGTCCAAATTTTTTTTGGCCATTTCATCCATTTGACTATTTTCTCAAGAGCGCAAAAAAATCTCGATATCCCTTCCATTCAATTTTGGGAGCGCTGGTACATATCTGAATATCTCCCCACTTCTGGTCTACAGCCACTCTCCTCCACCATCTGTTCTAATCTTTCATTTTCTGCAGCCTGTGTGCAATATTGGATTTTACTTACTATCTTTTCTCTTGCACCTTGTTCCACTTCCCTTTTAAACTCTGTCTCTCTTTCCTCTCATTCCCGTTGGAAAGCTTTCTTTCTTTCTCTTTCCTACATCTCTAACTTCTTTATTTGTATGGCTCTTTCTAATTAAAACTTTCCTTACTTCTTGAAATATTGGGTTTGGTAAGGTCTCTTGGAGATTTAAATGCATTGCTATGCAGTTAGTTATCTCAGACTTCCTTATCCCTGAAAGGTAATCCTATTTCCAGTTTATCTGCTAATTCAGTGCACTGACTTTTGATTATTTTCTATAAATCAGTAGAGTGACATCTTCCATTTTAAGAACATAGAACATAGAACATTACAGCGCAGAACAGGCCCCTCGGCCCACGATGTTGCGCCGACCAGTTACAAAAACAATGACCCACTAGCCTAAACCAATCCCTTTTCGTCCATAAACCTATCCACGGATCTCTTAAACGCCCCCAAACTAGGCGCATTTACAACCGCAGCAGGCAGGGCATTCCAATCCCTCACCACCCTCTGGGTAAAGAACCTACCCCTGACATCAGTCCTATAACTACCCCCCCCTTAATTTAAAGCCATGCCCCCTCGTGCTAGCTTTCTCCATCCGAGGAAAAAGGCTATCACTATCCACCCTATCTAAACCTCCAATCATCTTATATGTTTCAATAAGATCCCCTCTTAGCCGCCTTCTTTCCAACGAAAACAACCCCAAATCTCTCAGTCTCTCCTCATAGGATCTCCCCTCCATACCAGGCAACATCCTGGTAAACCTCCTCTGCACCTTCTCCAAAGCCTCCACATCCTTCCTGTAATGTGGGGACCAGAACTGCACACAGTACTCCAAGTGCGGCCGTACCAGAGTAGTGTACAGTTGCAACATGACGCTGCGACTCTTAAATTCAATCCCCCTACCAATAAACGCCAAGACACCGTATGCCTTCTTAACAACCTTATCTACTTGATTCCCAACTTTCAGGGATCTATGTACACATACACCTAGATCCCTCTGCTCCTCCACACTATTCAAAGTCCTCCCGTTAGCCCTATACTCAACACATCTGTCACTCCTACCGAAATGAATTACCTCACACTTCTCTGCATTAAACTCCATCCGCCACCTCGCGGCCCAGCTCTGCAACCTGTCTAGGTCACCCTGCAAACTATGACACCCTTCCTCACAATCTACCATACCTCCGACTTTGGTGTCATCAGCAAACTTACTAATCCACCCAACTATACCCTCATCCAGATCATTAATAAAAATTACAAACAGCAGTGGCCCCAAAACAGATCCCTGAGGCACACCACTCGTAACCGAACTTCATGATGAATATTCACCATCAACCACCACCCTCTGTCTCCTAACCGCTAGCCAATTCCTGATCCAAGTACCTAGATTACCCCCAATCCCATACATCTGCATTTTCTGCAGAAGCCTACCATGGTGAACCTTATCAAACGCCTTACTAAAATCCATATACACCACGTCAACTGCCTTACCCCTATCCACCTCTTTGGTCACTTTCTCAAAGAACTCAATAAGGTTTGTAAGGTACGACCTACCTGCTACAAAACCATGCTGACTGTCTCTAATCAATTCATTACTCTCCAAATAACTATAAATCCTATCCCTAATAATTCTTTCTAAAACCTTGCCCACAACAGAAGTAAGACTCACCGGTCTATAATTCCCGGGGAAGTCTCTGTCACAATTTTGATTACCATTTTGGATTCTAATCTGTATGGTATGCCACATAGTAATTCCCTTCTCTTGTCCAGTGCCTTGTTCGTTAACATAAGAACATAAGAAATAAGAGCAGGAGTAGGCCATCTAGCCCTTCGAGCCTGCCCCGCCATTCAATAAGATCATGGCTGATCTGAAGTGGCTCAGTTCCACTTCCCTGCTTTCTCCCCATAACCCTTAGTCCCCTTGCCTACCAAAAACCTATCTACCCGTAACTTAAATATATTTAGCGAGGCAGCCTCAACCACTTCAACGGGCAGAGAATTCCAGAGATTCACTACCCTTTGAGTGAAGAAGTTCCTCCTCAACTCCGTTCTAAACTGCCCCCCCCCTTATCTTGAGGCTGTGCCCTCTAGTCCTGCTGTCCTTTCTGAGCGGGAAGAATCTCTCTACCTCTACCCTATCCATCCCTTTCATCATCTTATACATCTCAATGAGATCCCCCCTCATCCTTCTAAACTCTAACGAGTACAAGCCCAGTTTATTCAGCCTCTCCTCATAGCTCAACCCCCTCAATTCCGGTATCAGCCTAGTGAACCTCCTCTGCACTCCCTCCAGGGCCAAAATATCCTTGCGCAAGTGCGGCGACCAAAACTGCACACAGTACTCCACTGCGGCCTCACTAGTGCTCTGTACAGTTGCAGCAAGACCTCCCTACTTTTATATTCAATCCCCCTCGCTATGAAGGCCAGCATCCTGACCACCTGCTGCACCTGCAGGCTGGGTTTTTGCGACTCATGCACAAGGACCCCCAGGCCCCTCTGCACCGTAGCATGCTGCAGCTTTTCGCCATGTAAGTAGTAGTCCTTCCTACCATTATTCCTACCAAAGTGGATAACCTCACACTTGCCAACATTGTATTCCATCTGCCAGGTCCTCGCCCACTCACTCAGCCTATCTAGATCCTTCTGCAGACTTTCCACACCCTCTGCACAATTTGCCGTTCCACCAATCTTAGTTCTGGCATAAGTGGATACTTATTCATGAAGGATTCACAGATCCCACCAGTTACATAGGTAGGATGCAAGACTGGGCGGAGAAGTGGCAGATGGACTTCAACGCAGATAAATGTGTAGTGGTCCATTTTGGCAGGACCAATAGGATGAAGGAGTACAATATCAAGGGTTAGGAGTCTTAGCTGTGTTGAAGAGCAGAAGGATCTTGGAATCCGGGTCCACAGGACTCTTAAATCGGCCTCACAGGTGGAGGATGTGGTCAAGAAGGTGTATGGTGTACTGGCCTTCATTAATCGAGGGATTGAGTTTAGGAGTCGGGAGGTAATGCTGCAACTTTATAAGACCCTTGTCAGACCCCACTTGGAGTACTGTGCGCAGTTCTGGTCACCTCACTACAGGAAGGATGTGGAAGCTATTGAGAGGGTGCAGAGGAGATTTACAAGGATGTTGCCTGGATTGGGAGGCATGCCTTATGAAGATAGGTTGAGGGAGCTGGGACTCTTTTCCCTGGAGAGACAAAGGTTGAGAGGCGACCTGATAGAGGTTTATAAAATGTTGAGAGGAATGGATAGGGTGGATTCTCGGAGGCTATTTCACAGGGCTGAAATGTTCGCTACGAGAGGACACAGGTTTAAGATGCTGGGGAGCAGGTACAGAGGAGATGTTAGGGGTAAGTTTTTCACTCAGAGGGTGGTGAGTGAGTGGAATCGGCTGCCGTTGGTGATGGTAGAGGCAAACTCACTGGGGTCTTTTAAAAGACTTCTGGATGAGTATATGGGGAAGGGTGTCATAATTTGCAGGGAAACTTAGACAGGTTGCAGAGCTGGGCCGAGAGGTGGCGGATGGAGTTTAATATGGAGAAGTGTGAGGTAATTCACTTTGGTAGGAATAACAGATGTGTTGAGTATAGGGCTAACGGGAGGACTTTGAATAGTGTGGATGAGCAGAGGGATCTAGGTGTATGTGTACATAGATCCCTGAAAGTTGGGAATCAAGTAGATAAGGTTGTTAAGAAGGCATACAGTGTCTCGGCGTTTATTGGTAGGGGGATTGAATTTAGGAGTCGCAGCATCATGTTGCAACTGTACACAACTCTGGTGCGGCCGCACTTGGAGTATTGTGTGCAGTTCTGGTCCCCACATTATAGGAAGGATGTGGAGGCTTTGGAGAGGGTGCAGAGGAGGTTTACCAGGATGTTGCCTGGTATGGAGGGGAGATCCTATGAGGAGAGACTGAGAGATTTGGGGTTGTTTTCGCTGGAAAGAAGGCAGCTAAGAGGGGACCTTATTGAAACATATAAGATGATTAGAGGTTTAGATAGGGTGGACAGTGATAGCCTTTTCTCTCGGATGGAGAAAGCTAGCACGAGGGGGCATGGCTTTAAATTAAGGGGGGGTAGTTATAGGACGGATGTCAGGGGTAAGTTCTTTACCCAGAGGGTGGTGAGGGATTGGAATGCCCTGCCTGCTGCAGTTGTAAATGCGCCTAGTTTGGGGGCGTTTAAGAGATCCGTGGATAGGTTTATGGATGGAAAGGGATTGGTTTAGGTTAGAGGGTCATTGTTTTTTAATTGGTCAGTGCAACATCGTGGGCCGAAGGGTCTGTTCTGCGCTGTAATGTTCTATGTTCTATGGGATCTAATGGGATTGGGAGTTACAGATAGTTCTATGGCCTGGTAGGTATAGATGTGATCGGCGCAACTTGTGGGCCGAAGGGCCTGCTTGTGCTGTAGTGTTCTATGTTACCAATAAATCCCAAAACAAGTTTTACAATTCAGTGTCCGGTAATTTGTGTTCCACGATTCAAAATCTGTCACCAAATTGTTACTAATCAGCATCGAATAAGCCTTTCTCCTCGTTTTGATATCCTGGATAAGTGCTTACATTTTATTACAGTCCAGTTGATGTTATAAATTTAATTGAATTTAAAAATTGACAAGCCATGTTGCAGCTTTATAGAACCTTAGTGAGGTCGTACTTGGAATATTGTGTTCAATTCTGGTCTCCACACTACCAGAAGGATGTGGAGGCTTTGGAGAGGGTACAGAAAAGATTTACCAGAATGTTGCCTATGGTATGGAGGGCACTAGCTATGAGGAGAGGTTGAAGAAACTTGGTTTGTTCTCACTGGAACGATGGAGGTTGAGGGGAACAAAGAACAACCCAGCACGGGAAACAGGCCCTTTGGCCCAACGAGCCCGCGCCACCATCTTAACAAAGCATTTTCCTATTGTAACCAAATTCAGGGGAGAATAGTGTAGGGTCAATTTGGTACACTAATCAGCCTAAGAGCACATTTTTGGGGTGTGGGAGGAAACCGGAGCACCCGGAGGAAACCCACGCAACCACAGAGAGAACGCGCAAACTCCCACAGACACAGGCCCAAATCCATGTATCTGCACAGCTAGCAGTGCTAGTCACTGAGCTGTTGTGGTGCCCATCTGCTGGTCCAGGATTAAGCACACACCACGACGTGAAGTACTCGGCCACTCTCGAAACATCCAAGAGCAGCCCACGCACGACCCACCGTGTGCATGTCCCTCGTTATAGTGGATGCCTTGGTGGTTATCTTCCAGACGTCGCTGGATTCCGGGGAAGTGCCGGAAGATTGGAAAACGGCTAATGTTACGCCGTTGTTTAAGAAGGGTGCTAGGCAAAAGGCAGGGAATTATAGAACATAGAACATTACAGCGCAGAACAGGCCCTTCGGCCCACGATGTTGCGCCGACCAGTTACAAAAACAATGACCCACTAACCTAAACCAATCCCTTTTTGTCCATAAACCTATCCATGGATCTCTTAAATGCCCCCAAACTAGGCGCATTTACAACTGCAGCAGGCAGGGCATTCCAATCCCTCACCACCCTCTGGGTAAAGAACCTACTCCTGACATCCGTCCTATAACTACCCCCCCTTAATTTAAAGCCATGCCCCCTCGTGCTAGATTTCTCCATCAGAGGAAAAAGGCTATTACTATCCACTCTATCTAAACCTCTAATCATCTTATATGTTTCAATAAGATCCCCTCTTAGCCGCCTTCTTTCCAGCGAAAACAACCCCAAATCTCTCAGCCTCTCCTCATAGGACCTCCCCTCCATACCAGGCAACATCCTGGTAAACCTCCTCTGCACCCTCTCCAAAGCCTCTACATCCTTCCTATAATGTGGGGACCAGAACTGCACACAATACTCCAAGTGCGGCCACACCAGAGTTGTGTTATAGGCCGGTTAGTTTAACGTCTGTGGTAGGTAAAATGTTAGAATCCGTCATTAAACAGGAAATTACGAGGCATCTTGAAGGGAATTGCTTGATAGAGCAGACGCAGCACAGTTTCATTAAAGGGAAGTCGTGTCTGACAAATTTACTGGAGTTCTATGAGGATGTGTCTAGGGCGGTGGATAGAGGAGAGCCGGTGGATGTGGTGTTTCTGGATTTTCAGAAGGCGTTTGACAAGGTACCTCACAAGAGGTTATTGCAGAAGGTCAGGGGACATGGAGTTGGGGGTAGAGTGTTTGCGTGGATAGAGGATTGGTTATCAAATAGGAGGCAGAGAGTGGGGGTCAACGGGTGCTATTCGGATTGGCAGTTGGTGACTAGTGGGGTGCCCCAGGGGTCGGTGCTGGGGCCTCAGCTATTTACCATTTATATAGATGATCTGGAGGAGGGAACCGAGTGCAGGGTGTCGAAATTTGCGGATGATACCAAGATTGGGGGAACGGCAAATTGTGCGGAGGGTGTGGAGAGTCTGCAGAAGGATCTAGATAGGCTCGGCGAATGGGCCAGGAAATGGCAAATGGAATTTAATGTTGGCAAGTGTGAGGTGGTCCACTTTGGTAGGAGGAATGGTAGGAAGGACTATTACTTACGGGGTGAAAAACTGCAGCAGGCAACGGTGCAGAGGGACCTCGGGGTCCTTGTGCATGAGTCGCAAAAACCCAGCTTGCAGGTGCAGCAGGTGGTCAGGAAGGCGAATGGGATGCTGGCCTTCATAGCGAGGGGGATTGAATATAAAAGTAGGGAGGTCTTGCTACAGCTGTATAGGGCATTGGTGAGGCCGCAGCTGGAGTACTGTGTGCAGTTTTGGGCGCCGCACCTGCGCAAGGATATTTTGGCCCTGGAGGGAGTGCAGAGGAGGTTTACTAGGCTGATACCGGAGTTGAGGGGATTGAGCTATGAGGAGAGGCTGAATAAACTAGGCTTGTACTCGTTAGAGTTTAGAAGAATGAGGGGAGATCTCATTGAGACGTGTAAGATGATGAATGGGATGGATAGGATAGAGGTGGAGAGACTCTTCCCGCTCAAAAAAGACAGTAGGACTAGGGGGCACAGCCTCAAGATAAAGGGGAGGCGGTTTAGAACAGAGTTGAGGAGGAACTTCTTCACTCAAAGGGTGGTGAATCTCTGGAATTCTCTGCCTGTTGAAGTGGTGGAGGCTGCCTCGCTAAATATTTTTAAGACGCGGGTTGATGGGTTTTTGATAAGAGAGGGGATTAAGGGTTATGGGGAGAGGGCGGGAAGGTGGAGCTGAGTCACGACAGATCAGCCATGATCTTATTGAATTGCGGGGCAGGCTCGAAGGGCCAGATGGCCTACTCCTGCTCCTATTTCTTATGTTCTTATGTTAGACAACAAGGTGGACCGACACACCTGCGGATTAAAAGAGACAAAATATTAACATGTAGTATTACATTTCCAGTATTATCCCGAGGCTCTGACCCTTATTTAAACTGTCTCCTGTAACCGTCCATCCCTGTTTCATTCGTGTGCCTATCTAAGTAAACCTTAAACAAGTCCAGCATGCCTGCCTCCTCAACCTTACTTGGTAGCGCATTCCATACCCCCGCGACCCTCTGTGTGAAAAACCTCCCTCTAGTATCCAAATTATACTTCTCCCCCCTCACCCTTAGCTTGTGACCCCTCGTGATATTTGTCTCCAATCTAGGAAAAAGCCTGCCACTTTTACTCTATCTATACCCTTCATTATTTTATACACCTCTATAAAATCTCCCCTCATTATTCTATGCTCCAGGGAATAAAGTCCTAGCCTATTCAACCTTTTCCTGTAACTCAGTTTCTCAAGTCCCAGCAACATCCTTGTAAACCTTCCTTTAACCTTATTAATATCCTTCCTGTAATTAGGTGACCAAAACTGCACACAATACTCTAAATTCAGCCTCATCAATGTCTTTCCAACCTCACCATAACATTCCAACTCTTATACTCAATACTCTGATTTATAAAGGCTAATGTACCAAAAGCACTCTTTACGACCCTATCTACCTGCGACGCCACTTTTAGGGAATTCTGTATCTGTATTCCCAGATCCTCTGTTCTACTGCACTCTTCAGTGTCCTACCATTTACCCTGTACGTTCTACCTTGGTTTGTCCTTCCAAAGTGTAATACCTCACACTTGTCTGCATTAAACTCCATTTGCCATTTTTTCAGCCCATTTTTCTAGTTGGTCCAAATCCCTCTGCAAGCTTTGAAAACCTTCCTCACTGTCCACTACACCTCCAATCTTTGTATCATCGGCAAATTTACTGATCCGATTTACCGCATTATCATCCAGATCATTGATATAGATGACAAACAACAATGAACCCAACACCGATCCCTGTGGCACCCCACTAGTCACGGCTCCTCTAGAGCATTCACTAGAACGCTCTAGAGAATGTCAATATATTGAAGGAGGAAGTGTTGAAGTATCCTAAATTGCATTAAGATGGACAAGTTCCGGGGCCAGATGGAATCTATCCCAGATTATTGCAGGAGATAAAGAGAGAAATAGCTGGGGCTTTAAGAGATACCTTCACATCCTCTTTGACCACAGGCGAAGTTTCAGAGGACTGGAGAATAGTCAATGTTTGTTTCCTTGTTTAAGAACGAAAGTAGGGATAATCCAAGAAATTATAGGCTGGTGACCCTGACATCAGTGGTAGGGAAGCTTTTGGAGAAGATACTGAGGGACAGGATCTATGCACATCTGGAAAAAATGGACTAGTTAGTGACAGGCAGCATGGTTTTGTACAGGGAAGGTCAAATCTCATCAACTTGATTGAGTTTTTTAAACAGGTAACAAAGATAATTGATGAGGGAAGGGCTGTGGATGTAGTTTATATGGACTTTAGTAAGGAGTTTGACAAAGTCCCACATGGCAAACCGGTACAAAAATTAAAATCACATGGGATACAGGTTGGGCTGGCTAGATGGATACAGAACTGGCTTGATTATAGAAGACAGAGAGTAGCAATGGAAGGGTGTTTTTCAGAATGGAAATCAGTAGCTAGGAGTGTTCCACAGGGATCAGTGCTGGGACCTCTGTTGTTTGTAGTGTATATAAATGATCTGGAGGAAAATGTGGGGGGCCTGATTAGTAAATTTGGGGATGACAACAGCAGGGAACAAGCTGTTCTTGAGTCAGTTGGTAGTAACCTCACACTTTTGTATCTTTTTCCCGATGGAAGAAGGCAAAAGAGACAATGTCTGGGGCGTGTGGGCCAGACAATGTCTGGGGCGTGTGGGCCAGACAATGTCTGGGGCGTGTGGGCCAGACAATGTCTGGGGCGTGTGGGCCAGACAATGTCTGGGGCGTGTGGGCCAGACAATGTCTGGGGCGTGTGGGCCAGACAATGTCTGGGGCGTGTGGGCCAGACAATGTCTGGGGCGTGTGGGCCAGACAATGTCTGGGGCGTGTGGGCCAGACAATGTCTGGGGCGTGTGGGCCAGACAATGTCTGGGGCGTGTGGGCCAGACAATGTCCGGGATGTATGGGCCAGACAATGTCCGGGGCGTGTGGGCCAGACAATGTCCGGGTGTGTGGGTGAGGGACTGTCCGGGTGCGTGGGTGAGAAAGAGAATGTCCGGGACGTTGGCTATGAGGAGAGATTGAATAAAGTAGGATTGTTTTCACTAGAAAGACAGAAGCTGAGGGGAGACTTGAGAGGGGTCTACAAAATGATGAGACTCACAGATACAGGGTGAATAGTCAGAGGCTTTTCCCCAGGGTGAAAGTGTCAATTACAAGAGGCATAGGTTCAAGGTGAGAGGGGGAAAGTTTAAGGGAGATGTGTGGGGGAGAGTTTTTCACACAGAGAGTGGTGGGTGCCTGGAACGTGCTGCCAGAGAAGGTGATGGAACAGGAACATGAGTAACATATAAGAGCAACTGAATGGGTTCATAAATAAGGAGAGAATAAGGGCATACGGACTGAGGAAGCGCAGGTTTATTTTATATTTAGTTCGGGCATTGTGATTGACACAGGCTCGGAGGGGCCGAAGGGCCTGTTCCTGTGCTGTACTTTAGCTCTCACAGCAGAGTGTGTTTACCCCTGTCTAAGGCAGGAAAAGAGAAATAAAATTTGTATTCTTATGCAGCACTTTACAGTTACTAATAATTGCCGAACAAGAATGTGGTGTGGGTGAGTTGTGGGATGTGTGGGTGGGAGTCGGGTGGGCGGGGAAGGGAGTGGGTGGGTGGGAGTGCAGGTGGGCGGGTGAGGGAGTGAGTGGGTGGGTGGGAGTGCGGGTGGGTGGGTGTGGGTGGACGGAGGAGGAAGTGGGTGGGTGTGAGCGGGCGGGTGGGAGTGCGGGTGGGTGGGTGTGAGTGGGCGGAGGAGGGAGTGGGTGGGTGAGAGTGCAGGTGGGTGGGTGGGAGTGTGGGTGGGTGGGTGTGAGTGGGCGGGGGAGGGAGTGGGTGGGTGTGAGTGCAGGTGGGTGGGTGGGAGTGTGGGTGGGTGGGTGTGAGTGGGCGGAGGAGGGAGTGGGTGGGTGAGAGTGCGGGCGGGTGGGAGTGAGGGGGGCGGGGGAGGGAGTGGGTGGGTGGGAGTGCGGGCGGGTGGGAGTGAGGGGGCGGGGGAGGGAGTGGGTGGGTGAGAGTGCGGGTGGGTGTGAGTGGGCGGAGGAGGGAGTGGGTGGGTGGGAGTACGGTTGGGTGGGTGTGAGTGGGCGGAGGAGGGAGTGGGTGGGTGAGAGTGCGGGGGCGGGGGAGGGAGTGGGTGGGTGGGAGTGGGCGGAGGAGGGAGTGGGTGGGTGGGAGTGAGGGGGGCGGGGGAGGGAGTGGGTGGGTGGGAGTGGGCGGAGGAGGGAGTGGGTGGGTGGGAGTGAGGGGGCGGGGGAGGGAGTGGGTGGGTGGGAGTGCGGGTGGGTGGGTGTGAGTGGGCGGAGGAGGGAGTGGGTGGGTGGGAGTGAGGGGGCGGGGGAGGGAGGGAGTGAGTGGGTGGGTGTGCGGGCGGGTGGGTGGGTGTGCGGGCGGGTGGGTGGGTGTGCGGGCGGGTGGGTGGGGTGTGCGGGGCGGGTGGGTGTGAGTGGGCGGGGGAGGGAGTGGGTGGGTGGGTGAGAGTGGGCGGGGGAGGGAGGGAGTGAGTGGGTGGGTGTGCGGAGGGGATGGCTATTCATGTCTCACCACTCTGATTTCTAAAAGGTTTGTGATTTTTCAGGCTTTGGATGGATTTTTCTTTGTTGTGAATGGTGAAGGCCGCATTCTGTTCGTCTCTGAGAACGTCACCAATTACCTGGGATATAAACAAGAGGAGCTAATGAACACCAGTGTCTACAACATCCTGCACCTTGGTGATCATACTGAGTTTGCTCGTAACCTACCACCCAAATCCCTAGGTGAGACATGATTTTCCTGCAGGGTATTTCTGCTTCAGCAGTGCAAAGTGCAAAAACTAGAATTCTCAGCAGCACAGTTCACTCTGAAGTTGTTACTATCAGCGGGGCAAATGATCAGTGCACATAAAGAAGGCCATTCAGTCCATTGAGCTTGCTGCACCAATCACAAGATCATGACTGAGTGCCGCACTGTCAGAGGGTCAGTGCTGAGGGAGTGCCGCACTGTCAGAGGGTCAGTGCTGAGGGAGTGCCGCACTGTCAGAGGGTCAGTGCTGAGGGAGTGCCGCACTGTCAGAGGGTCAGTGCTGAGGGAGTGCCTCACTGTCAGAGGGTCAGTGCTGAGGGAGTGCTGCACTGTCAAGAGGGTCAGTGCTGAGGGAGTGCCGCACTGTCAGAGGGTCAGTACTGAGGGAGTGCCGCACTGTCAGAGGGTCAGTGCTGAGGGAGTGCCGCACTGTCAGAGGGTCAGTGCTGAGGGAGTACGGCACTGTCAAGAGGGTCAGTGCTGAGGGAGTGCCGCACTGTCAGAGGGTCAGTACTGAGGGAGTGCCGCACTGTCAGAGGGTCAGTGCTGAGGGAGCGCCGCACTGTCAGAGGGTCAGTGCTGAGGGAGTACGGCACTGTCAGAGGGTCAGTGCTGAGGGAGTGCCGCACTGTCAGAGGGTCAGTGCTGAGGGAGTGCCGCACTGTCAGAGGGTCAGTGCTGAGGGAGTGCCGCACTGTCAGAGGGTCAGTGCTGAGGGAGTGCCGCACTGTCAGAGGGTCAGTGCTGAGGGAGTGCCGCACTGTCAGAGGGTCAGTGCTGAGGGAGTGTCGCACTGTCAGAAGGTCAGTGCTGAGGGAGTGCCGCACTGTCAGAGGGTCAGTGCTGAGGGAGTGCCGCACTGTCAGAGGGTCAGTGCTGAGGGAGTGCCGCACTGTCAGAGGGTCAGTGCTGAGGGAGTGCCGCACTGTCAGAGGGTCAGTACTGAGGGAGTGCCGCACTGTCAGAGGGTCAGTGCTGAGGGAGTGTCGCACTGTCAGAAGGTCAGTGCTGAGGGAGTGCCGCACTGTCAGAAGGTCAGTGCTGAGGGAGTGCCGCACTGTCAGAGGGTCAGTGCTGAGGGAGCGCCGCACTGTCAGAGGGTCAGTGCTGAGGGAGTGCCGCACTGTCAGAGGGTCAGTGCTGAGGGAGCGCCGCACTGTCAGAGGGTCAGTGCTGAGGGAGTGCCGCACTGTCAGAGGGTCAGTGCTGAGGGAGCGCCGCACTGTCAGAGGGTCAGTGCTGAGGGAGTGCCGCACTGTCAGAGGGTCAGTGCTGAGGGAGCGCCGCACTGTCAGAGGGTCAGTGCTGAGGGAGTGCCGCACTGTCAGAGGGTCAGTGCTGAGGTAAAGTACTCATTAAGCACTTCTGAAACATAAATCTTGATTTGATTTCTTATTGTCATATCTATTTGAATACAGTGTACTGTGGTGGATGGAGTTCTCATGTGTGATGATGGTATCTATGTCGATGATCCGGCATGTCTTACAGAGGTTGCTGTGGCAGGGTTGTGTGGTGTTGTGGTCACTGTTCTCCTGAAGACTGGGTAGTTTGCTGCGGACAGTGGTCTGTTTGAGGTTGTGCGGTTGTTTGAAGGCAAAAAGTAGGGGTGTGGGGGTGGCCTTGGTGAGATGTTTGTCTTCATCAATGACATGTTGAAGCCTCCAGAGAGGATGTCGTAGCTTCTCCGCTCCGGGGAAGCACTGGACGAGGAAGGGTACTCTGTCCACCGTTTGTCTTCTGAGGAGGTCAGTGCAGCTTTTCATTGTGGCATGTCAGAACTGTCGATCGATGAGTCAAGCACCATATTCTGTTCTTATGAGGGCATCTTTCAGCGTCTGGAGGTGTCTGTTGCAATCCCCCTCGTCTGAGCAGATCCTGTGTATACGGAGGGCTTGTCTGTAGGGGATGGTTTCTTTAATGTGTTTAGGGTGGAAGCTGGAGAAGTGGAGCATCGTGAGGTTATCCATGGGCTTGCGGTATAGTGAGGTGCTGAGGTGACCATCCTTGATGGAGATGTGCGTGTCCAAGAATGTAACCTATTCTGGAGAGTAGTCCATGGTGAGTCTGATGGTGAGATGGAACTTGTTGATGTCATCATATAGTTGTTTCAGTGATTGTTCACCATGAGTCCAAAGAAAGAAAATGTCAACGATGTATCTAGTGTTCAGCATCGGTTGAAGATTCTGTGCAGTGAAGAGGTCTTGTTCGAACCTGTGCATGAAGATGTTGGCATATTTACCCAGAGGGTGGTGAGGGATTGGAATGCCCTGCCTGCTGCAGTTGTAAATGCACCTAGTTTGGGGGCGTTTAAGAGATCTGTGGATAGGTTTATGGACGAAAAGGGATTGGTTTAGGCTAGTGGGTCATTGTTTTTGTAACTGGTCGGTGCAACATCGTGGGCCGAAGGGCCTGTTCTGCACTGTAATGTTCTATGTTCTATGAGGTGTGAATTTGGTCCCCATGGCTGTTCTGTGTATCTGGATGAAGAACTGGTTGTTGAAGGTGAAGACATTGTGGTCCAGGATGAAGTGGATGAGTTGTAAAATTGCATCTGGAGAGTGGCAGTTGCAGCCATGCCATTGTCGTGGGAGATGCTGGTGTAGAGCGCTGAGACATCCATTGTGACGAGAGTACTGCTGGTTCAACTGCTCCGTGTGTGCTGAGTTTCTGTAGGAAGTCTGGCTGGGGGTTCTTTGTACAGTGGGTTTCAGGATGCTCTCGACGTTGCCGGAGAGGTTCTCACATAGGGTCCCATTGCCCGATATGATGGGACGGCCAGGTGTGTTTGTCTTATGTATCTTCAGGAGGCAGTAGAGATCTCCAATGCGGGGAGTACGTGGATTGAGAGCACGGAGGGTGCTCTGAAGGTTCCTACGTATGTCCTACATATACACAGGGTCTGCTCAGATGAAGAGGATCGCAAAAGACACCTCCAGATGCTGAAAGATGCCCTCATAAGAACAAGATATGGCGCTCGACTCATCGATCGACAGTTCTGATGCGCCACAGCAGAAAACAATACTGACTTCCTCAGAAGACAAACACAGGACACAGTGGACAGAGTACCCTTGTCATCCGAAGCGGAGAAGCTACGACACCTTCTCCAGAGTCTTCAATATGTCATTGATAAAGACGAACATCCCACCAAGGCCATCTCCACATTCTCACTTCTTGCCTTCAAACAACCGCACAACCTCAAACAGACCATTGTCCACAGCAAACTACCCAGCCTTTAGGTGAACAATGACCACAACACTACACAACCCTGCCACAGCAACCTGTATAAGACATGCCGGATCATCGACACGGATGCCATCATCTCACATTAGAACACCATCCACCAGGTACACAGTACATACTCTTGCAACTCGGCCAACATTGTCTACCTGATGCGCTGCAGGGAAGGATGTCCCGAGGGATGGTACACTGGGGAGACCATGTAGATGCTACGACAACAGATGAATGAACATCGCTCGACAATCACCAGGCAGGAATGTTCTGTTCCTGTTGGGGAACACTTCAGCAGTCATGGGCATTCGGTCTAAGCATTCTCCAAGGCGGCCTTCATGACACATACCGGCGCAGAGAGACTGATAGCCAAGTTCTGCACACATTATCAACTGGGATCTTGGTTTCATGTCACACTATCTGTAACCCCCATTACTTGCCTGGGCTTGCAAAATCTCACTAACTGTTCTGGCTGGAGACATTACACATCCCTTTAACCTGTGCTTAACCCTCTCTCCACTCACATTGCCTGTACCTTTAAAACTTGATTATCTGTAAAGACTTGCATTCCAACTATAATTTTGTCAAATTGAGTTTGTGTCTTTATATGCCCTAATTGTGAACTGAAATCCCACTCACCTGATGAAGGGGCAGTGCTCCGAAAGCTAGTGGCTTTTGCTACCAAATAAACCTATTGGACTTTAACCTGGTGTTGTGAGACTTCTTACTGTGTTCATTCAGCCAATCCTCTATCCATGCCAGGATCTTACATTAATACCACAGGCTGTTAACTTACTAAACAATCTCCTGTGTAGCACCTTGTCAAAGGTCTTCTAGAAATCTAAATAAATCACACCCACTGTTTTTCCTTTATCTAACTTCTTTGTTAACTCCTCAAAGAGCTCTAACAGATTTGTCAGAAATAACCTCCCCTTGACAAAGCCATGCTGACTCAGTCCTATTTTATCATTTTAGGGGCGGCACGGTAGCACAGTGGTTAGCACTGCTGCTTCACAGCTCCAGGGTCCTGGGTCCGATTCCCAGCTTGACTCACTGTCTGTGTGGAGTTTGTACATTCTCCTCGTGTCTGCGTGGGTTTTCTCCGGGTGCTCCGGTTTCCTCCCACAGTCCAAAGATGTGCGGGTTAGGTTGATTAGCCATGCTAAGAAATTGCTCCTTAGTGTCCAGGAATGCGTAGGTTAGAGGGATTAGTGGGTATAATATGTCAGGATATGGAGGTAGGACCTGGGTGGGATTGTGGTCGGTGCAGACTCGATGGGCCGAAGGGCCTCTTTCTGCACTGTAGGGTTCTATGATCTATGATCATGCACTTCCAAGTACTCTGCGATTTCATCTTTAATAATGGACTCTAAAATCTTGCCAATGACCAAAGTCAGGCTAACCGGCCTATAATTTCCCGTCTGTTGCCTCCCTGCCTTCTTAAATAGCGATATTACGTTAGCTACTTTCCTCTGGGATCCTCCCTGCCTCCAGTGATTCCTGAAAGATCACCAACAATGCCTCTACAATTTCCTCAGCTATTTCTTTAGAACCTTGAGGTGTAGTCCATCCAATCCAGGTGATTTATCCACCTTCAGACCTTTCAGTTTCCCCAGACCTTTCTCCTTAGTAATGGCCACTACACTGCCCTGTGCCCCCTGACTCTCCTGGAGCTCTGGCATCTCACTGGTGTCTTCCAGCATGAAGACTGATGCAAACTAACTATTCAATTCTGCTGCATGGTATTCCTCTGCCTGATTCTCCTGGTATGTTGGGGCCCTGTTTATTTATCCCAGCACCCTCTAACCATTTATTCCTCCTTTCAGTGAACAGTGCCACTTGGTCAAAGGAGAGTAACAGGCGGAACAGTCATACTTTCAACTGCCGGATGTTGGTGCGGGTAATGGAGGAGGCAACTGTGGAGAGTCGGGAGGCGAGACAGAAGTATGAGATAATGCAATGTTTCACTGTGTCACAGCCCAAGTCTGTTAAAGAGGAAGGAGATGGTAAGTCTGTTTTGGAGAATAAAATGGATCTAAGTTGGCTCGAGACCTCTCGTCCTTTTTTGTGTCTCTTGGCGACATTTCTGTCCATTTTTCTCCCAATGCCAATGTCTGCTGTTTGCCAGTAGGTTGGTTGTTCAACGCTGATTGAGACAACTTGGGATAAGGCTAGCTCTGATGGAGAGCCTGAGTTTGTTCATGGCGTGTTCCAGGGAGTTGTCGGAACAAAGCTCCGTGTACCATTGACAACATGGGAGGGTGAAGACTAAAGCTTTTTCTGTCGAGGATTGGCTACAGCCTCATCCTGTTTCCTTGTTGGCAACTGTACATGTGTCCATCTGATTCTAAGGTTGGCTTTTATAATTATTCCACAGATCTGCAGTCCTGTTTGATATGTATAGCCCGGAGATTATCAAAACCACAGCTCAACCTCATGTCTGAGACATTCATTACCACACAAGACACAACAGGTAAGGACAGTGACTCTAACAAAGACTTGCTGGAATCCTGTGAACTGTTAGCAGTGATTTGATACAATTGATGGGATGGGGGGAACAAATTCTGGGAATTAGGAGGAAATGAGAATAAGTGGTGGTATGTTACTGGTAAAAAACATTGCAGTGGATCAGAGAAAATTAAATGTGCTTCTGGGAAGGCAAAGGACCGAGGGAACATAAAATCATAAGAAATAGAAGCAGTGAGTAGGCCATTCAGCCCATCAGACCTGCTCTGCCATTCACATTGTCTACCTGATACGTTGCAAGAAAGGATGTCCCGAAGCATGGTACATTGGGGAGACCATGCAGACGCTATGACAACGGATGAATGAACATCACTCGACAGTCACCAGGCAAGACTGTTCCCTTCCTGTTGGCGAACACTTCAGCGGTCACGGGCATTCAGCCTCTGACCTTCGGGTAAGCATTCTCCAAGGCGGCCTTCATGACACACGACAGCGCAGAGTCGCTGAACAGAGACTGATAGCCAAGTTCCGCACACATGAGGACGGTCTCAACAGGGATCTTGGGTTCATGTCGCACTATCTGTAACCCCCGTGACTTGCCTGGGTTTGCAAAACCTCACTTACTGTACTGTCTGGAGACAATACACATCTCTTTAAACTGTGATCAGTGCTCCTTCCACTCACATTATCAGTCACTTCAGGTCTTGAACAGCAGGTTAGGTGTAAGGATTCGCATTCTAATCAGTAATCTCTAAACTGTCTGTGCTTTATATGCTCTGTCTGAGGCCAGAACTCTCCATTCACCTGATGAAGGGGCTAACCTCGAAAGCTTGTGAGTCTATTATCAAATAAATAGGTTGGACTAAAACCTGGTGTTGTCAGACTTTTTACTGCATTCAATAAGATCACCAGATAGTGAGAGATAGGAGCCAGAAGGAGGTGATCTGATCCATCGAGTCTGCTCTGCCATTCAGTGAGTTCAGACTGACCTGATGTGTAATCCTCAAGTCCACTTTCCCACCTTATCCTCATAATTTTTGATTCCCTTTCTGATTAAAAATCTGTCTGTCTCAGCCTTGAACATATTTAACATCCCAGTCTCCACAATCCGCTGCGGGAAAGAATTCAACAAATTCACTGTCCCCAGGAGAAGAATTCCTCCTCATCTTTGTCTTTAATGGGCGTCCTCCTTATTCTCAGATTATGCCCTCTGGCCCTAGAATCTCCCATTAGGGGAATCAACCTCTTAACATCGACCCTATCAACCCCCCTGAGAATTGTGTACATCCAAGGAAGGCCGCCTTTCATTTTTCTAAACTCCAATGAATACAAGGCAGCCAACTCAACTTCTCTTCATAAGAAAATCCTTCCATACCTGGGATCAACCTAGTGAACTTTCTCTGGACTGCTTCCAGTGCTAGTATATCTTTCCTTAGATAAGGGGATCATAACTGTTCATACCGTTCCAGGTGTGGTCTAACCAGTGCCTCATATAGTTTTAGCTAGACTTACCTATTTTTACACCTCCTCAAGATAAAGGGGAGGCGGTTTAGAACAGAGTTGAGGAGGAACTTCTTCACTCAAAGGGTGGTGAATCTCTGGAATTCTCTGCCCGTTGAAGTGGTGGAGGCTGCCTCGCTAAATATTTTTAAGAAACGGGTTGATGGGTTTTTGATAAGAGAGGGGATTAAGGGTTATGGGGAGAGGGCGGGAAGGTGGAGCTGAGTCACGACAGATCAGCCATGATCTTATTGAATGGCGGGGCAGGCTCGAAGGGCCAGATGGCCTACTCCTGCTCCTATTTCTTATGTTCTTATGTTCCCTTTAAAATAAAGGCCAACATTCCATTTGCCCTCTATTACCTGCTGAACTCGCATTACAACTTTTTATGATTTATGCACAAGGACTCCCAAATCACTCTGTCTGCATCTTTCTGCAGTCTTTCTCTATTTAAGTAATATTCAACCTCTATTCTTACTGAAGTGCATAACTTCATGGCTGATTTGTGCATAATCGAAACTTCACTTTCATGCCTCCAAAACCTTTGACTTCCTTGTGAATCAAAAATCTGTCTAACTCAGCCCTGAACATATTCAATGTCCTAACCCCTGCTGTTCTCTCGGGAAGAGAATCCCAAAGGTTTATAGCTTTCTGAGAGAAGAAATTCCTCTTCATCTCCAGACCTGTGGTTTTGAAATTCTGCCTCCCAGTTCCAGATTTCCATCAAGAGAAGAAGCTTCTTTTCACCCCCTCACCCTGCCAGCCCCCTCAGAATCTTTTCCATAAAATCCAAACAGGTGCCAGAGTGTGGTGATTAGGGGATTTTCACATTGCAACTTCATCGCAGTGTTAATGTAAGCCTATTTGTAACAGTAATAAATAAAATAAATAAATGCAATAAAAAAAATGCATCTGCCATGTTCTTGCCAATCTCTTAGCCTATCCAAGTATCCATGAAGCCTTTTTACATAGCAACATCCGAATTAGGATCAGAAGGAGACTATTCAGTCCTGCGCCTGCTTCATCATTATTCAGTAAGATCATAAGAACATAAGAAATAGGAACAGGAGTAGGCCATCTGGCCCTTCGAGCCTGCCCCGCCATTCAATAAGATCATGGCTGATCTGTCGTGACTCAGCTCCTCCTTCCCACCCTCTCCCCATAACCCTTAATCCCCTCTCTTATCAAAAACCCATCAACCCGTTTCTTAAAAATATTTAGCGAGGCAGCCTCCACCACTTCAACGGGCAGAGAATTCCAGAGATTCACCACCCTTTGAGTGAAGAAGTTCCTCCTCAACTCTGTTCTAAACCGCCCCCCCCTTTATCTTGAGGCTGTGCCCCCTAGTCCTACTGTCTTTTTTGAGCGGGAACAGTCTCTCCACCTCTATCCTATCCATCCCATTCATCATCTTATACGTCTCAATGAGATCTCCCCTCATTCTTCTAAACTCTAACGAGTACAAGCCTAGTTTATTCAGCCTCTCCTCATAGCTCAATCCCCTCAACTCCGGTATCAGCCGAGTAAACCTCCTCTGCACTCCCTCCAGGGCCAAAATATCCTTGCGCAGGTGCGGCGCCCAAAACTGCACACAGTACTCCAGCTGCGGCCTCACCAATGCCCTATACAGCTGTAGCAAGACCTCCCTACTTTTATATTCAATCCCCCTCGCTATGAAGGCCAGCATCCCATTCGCCTTCCTGACCACCTGCTGCACCTGCAAGCTGGGTTTTTGCAACTCATGCACAAGGACCCCGAGGTCCCTCTGCACCGTCGCCTGCTGCAGTTTTTCGCCCCGTAAGTAATAGTCCTTCCTACCATTCCTCCTACCAAAGTGGACCACCTCACACTTGCCAACATTAAATTCCATTTGCCATTTCCTGGCCCATTCGCCCAGCCTATCTAGATCCTTCTGCAGACTCTCCACACCCTCCGCACAATTTGCCTTTCCCCCAATCTTGGTGTCATCAGCAAATTTCGACACCCTGCACTCGGTTCCCTCCTCCAGATCATCTATATAAATGGTAAATAGCTGAGGCCCCAGCACCGATCCCTGGGGCACTCCACTAGTCACCAACCGCCAATCCGAATAGCATCCATTGACCCCCACTCTCTGCCTCCTATTTGACAACCAATCCTCTATCCACGCTAACACCCTACCCCCAACTCCATGTCCCCTGACCTTCTGCAATAACCTCTTGTGAGGTACCTTGTCAAACGCCTTCTGAAAATCCAGAAAGACCACATCCACCGGCTCTCCTCTATCCACTGCCCTAGACACATCCTCATAGAACTCCAGTAAATTTGTCAGACACGACTTCCCTTTAATGATTTGATTGTGGCTTTAACTAACCTTTCCCCAAAACTATTGAGCTCTGCCTTAAAAATACTTAAGACTTGGTTTCCATCAAAATTTCTGGAAGAGAGCTCCAAAGACTTACAACCCTTTGAGAGAAATAAATTGTGCTCATCTCTGTCTTAAATGGGCAAGATGTGGGTGTTGTCAGACTTTTTACTGTGATTAAATGGGCAACCCCATTGTGTTAAACAGTGATTTCTAGATTCTCCCCCAAGGAGTAACGTCCTCTCCATATTCACCCAGCCACTGACGGTCCTCTTACTCTTCTAAACTCCAGCGGATATAAGCTTTGTCTGTCATGACCTTTCGTCTAAAGAGAACCCTCCAATACCAGGTATTATTTGAGCAAACCTTCTCTGTGCATTTACATCCATAAATGAGACCTGTTCTCCACATATAGAGTCACCAATGCTGAATATAACTGAAGTATTACCTCTACATTGTCAATTCCCCTCGCAATAAACAATAACACTCTAGTGTTATTGTTATTAGTTTTCTGAATTACTTGCTGTATGTGCATATTAACATTTAGTGATTCATGAATTGGGACTGCCAGATTCCTCTGCATCTAAGAGCTCTGCAATATCTCACCATTTAGATAATAAAGCTCATTTTTATTCCCTCTGACAAAATAGCTGCTAATCCTAACCACCACCTTCCCCCACCCCCCACCAGGAGTGACTCACTCCAGTGTGGCTGAGGGTGGGGGGGTATGTGGGGTGGTGAGCTGACGATGCTGGAAATCTAGGGCCTGGAGACACACAGAGGTCAAGGCACCACTAAACAGCCTGCACTGATATCTCCCAGCCCGCCATGCTCACCCCCTACATCTTTAATAATGGCTTCTAGCATTTTTCTCAGAACAGAAGTTAAGCTAATTGGCCTGTAGTTCCCTGCTTTCTGTTTTTGAATAAAGGAGTTATATTTGCCATCTTCCAGTCTAATGGAACCATTCATGAATCTAGGGCATTTTGGAAAATTAAAGCAATACATCAACTATCTCACTAGCTAACCTTTCCCCAAAATTTTTAAGATCTTAGGATGAGATCTACCTGGACCGATGGATTTGTCAGCCTGCACACCCAAAGTTTTACTCAATACCACTTCCCTGGAGGTTTTAATTTTCCTGAGTTCTTCCCCTGCTCCCATTTCTTAATTTTCAGCTATTTCTGGGTTGTTACTTGTATCTCTGAAGACTGATGAAAAATACTTATTAATTCATCTGTGATCTCCTTATTTTCCATTTTTAATTCCCCAGACTCAGTTCCTCTAGGACCAGAGCTTACTTTGTTAACTTTTGTTTTTTAGACATCTGTAGAAATTCTTACTATCTGTTTTTTTTCTATTTCTGACTAGCTTCAATCAATCTCTCCTTATTAATCTTTTAGTCATTCTTTGCTATTTTTTATATTATAATTAATACCATGACCTTATATTATATTATAATTAATACCACTCATCCCTTGTGTAATTATGTGTTTTTTGTTACTGTCTTTAACTTTGTTAGTTAATAACAAATGATGGGTCCTCTCCTTGGAAATGTTCTTTCCGATTCTGTGCTGTAACACTTCTGTGATTCTCTGTCCTCTGAAATATTCCCTTAAGTATCTGCCATAGCACCTCTGTAGACCAACTCTTTATCTAAATTGCCCATTCACTTTAACCAACTTTGCTTTCATGTCATCATCAATCCTGTAACCTCTAGCCTTATCTGTTAACACATTCTTTAGTTTCTATGCTCTTTTCCTTGCTGCCACAATTAGATTCTTCATTCCCTTAGCTCTCATGCCTTGCCCTCTCGTTTTAATTTATCAGATCTTCCCTCACTTATCCGTTACTCCTACTATTTAGGAACATTGGAATATAGGAATTAGGAGCAGAAGTAGGTAATTCAGGCCTTCGGGCCTGCTCCATCATTCAGTCAGATCATGGCTGATAAAGAACAAAGAACAAAATCAGCCTGGGAAACAGGCCCTTCGGCCCAACGAGCTCGTGCTGCCATCTCAACACCACCAGTCCCCCTCTCTACTCATGACCCCTATCTAATGTTTTATGGTCATCCAGATTGAGGGAAACTGATTTAGGGACAATTTATTCCTGCCAATCAGCCTAACAGCACATCTTTGGGGTGTGGGAGGAAACCGGAGCACCCGGAGAAAACCCATGCAAGCACGGGGAGAATGTGCAAACTCCCACAGACACCGGCCCAAATCCATGTATCTGCACAGCAATCAGTGATAGTCACTGAGCTGTTGTCTTGCCCAGTATCTGGTCCAGTTTAAGCACACACTAACGACATGAAGCACTAGGCCAATCTCGAACAACCAAGAGCACCCCCAGTACGACCCATCATGTGTATGCCCCTCGGACACGAGGTGGACCGACTTAAAACCTATGAATGAAAAGAGAAAAAACATTATTATCATACTATACCCATTTACATTACCAGGGACGCCCCAATGCTAATGACCCTTATTTAAAAGGTTCTCCTATATCCACCCATCTCCTGTCTAAGTTACTCTTAAATGACTCTAGCGTGTTTGCCTCCACCACCTTACTTGGCAGAGCATTCCATACCCCCACTACCCTCTGTGTGAAAAACCTCCCTCTAATATCTGTGTTGTACCTCTCCCCCCTCACCTTAAGTCCATGGCCCCTTGTCCAATGTGTCTATTATAGGAAATAGCTTACCTCTGTTTACTCTATCTATACCCTTCATAATCTTATATACCTCTATTAGATCCCCCCTCAGTTGGCGTCTTTCAAGGGAAAAGAGCCCCAATTTCTTCAATCTTTCCTCATACCCCAAAATCTCTCCCTTGCCTCCAATCCACCTCCCCATCTGTCCCCCATATTCCTTTAACCCATTTTATATCAAAAATAAAACTATCTCCTTGAAACCATTCAATGATTCAGACTCCACCATGATATGGGGCAGCAAGTTCCACAATTTCACTACTGTCTGCGAGAAGTAGTCCTTCCTCATCTCAGTTTTAAATCTACGCCTCACAACCTAGATATATGACCTCTTAGTTTCAAGCTCTTTCTACCACACAACATTCCAGAGACTCATAAGAACATAAGAAATAGGAGCAGGAGTAGGCCATCTAGCCCTTCGAGCCTGCCCCGCCATTCAATAAGATCATGGCTGATCTGTCGTGGCTCAGTTCCACATTCCGGCCCTTTCCCCATAACCCTTAATCCCCTCTCTCATCAAAAACCCATCAACACGTGCCTTAAAAATATTTAGTGAGGCAGCCTCCACCACTTCAACGGGCAGAGAATTCCAGAGATTCACCACCCTTTGAGTGAAGAAGTTCCTCCTCAACTCCGTTCTAAACCACCCCGAGGTCCCTCTGCACCGTCGCCTGCTGCAGTTTTTCGCCACGTAAGTAATAGTCCTTCCTACCATTATTCCTACCAAAGTGGACCACCTCGCACTTGCCAACATTATATTCCATTTGCCAGTTCCTGGCCCATTCGCCCAGCCTATCTAGATCCTTCTGCAGACTCTCCACACCCTCCGCACAATTTGCCGTTCCCCCAATCTTGGTGTCATCAGCAAATTTCAACACCCTACACTCGGTTCCCTCCTCCAGATCATCTATATAAATGGTAAAAAGCTGAGACCCCAGCACCGACCCTTGGGGCACTCCACTAGTCACCATCCGCCAATCCGAATAGCATCCATTGACCCCCACTCTCTGCCTCCTGTTTGACAGCCAATGCTCTATCCACGCTAGCACCCTACCCCCAACTCCATGCCCCCTTACCTTCTGCAATAACCTCTTGTGAGGTACCTTGTCAAACGCCTTCTGAAAATCCAGAAAGACCACATCCACCGACTCTCCTCTATCCACCGCCCTAGACACATCCTCATAGAACTCCAGTAAATTTGTCAGACACGACTTCCCCTTAACGAAACCGTGCTGCGTCTGCTCTATCAAGCAATTCCCCTCAAGATGCCTCGCTATTTCCTCCTTGATGACGGATTCTAACATATTACCTACAACAGATGTTAAACTAACCTATAATTCCCTGCCTTTTGCCTGCCACCCTTCTTAAACAACGCCGTAACATTAGCCGTTTTCCAATCTTCTGGCACTTCCCCGGAATCCAGCGACGTTTGGAAAATAACCACCAAGGCATCCACTATAACCTCCGCCATTTCTTTCAGAACCCTTGGATGCATTCCATCCGGTCCTGGGGACTTGTCCACAATCAGTCCCTCCAGTCTGTCGAGCACCGCCTCTCTAGTAACAATAATGTCATTGAGACCCTCCTGTCCTACCATCTTTCCATCGCTAACAACCGGCAAATTATTCACGTCCTCCTCCGTGAAGACCGAAACAAAAAAGTTATTCAAGGCCTCAGCCATTTCCCCATCCCCTACCACTAAGTCCCCCTTCTCATCCTCTAAGGGTCCAACGTTCACCCTAGCCAGCCTCTTCCTTTTTATATATTTATAAAAACTCTTGCTATCCTTTTTTATATCAAGCGCTAGCCCAGCTTCATAGTTTCTCCTACCCTTCTTTATGAACTTCTTTGTCAATCTTTGTTGACTTTTAAACCTCTCCCAATCCTCTTCTCGCCCACTACTCTTAGCTACTCTAAACACCTCCGCTTTTAATTTAACACTTTCCTTCACCTCCTTCGTTATCCACGGCTTATTACCTCTCCTCCTACTGTCCTTTTTAACCATCGGAATAAATTTCTGCTGAGCACCAAGAAAGATCTCCTTAAAGATCCTCCACTGCTCCTCAGCAGACCCTCCCTCCAACGCACTCCCCCAGTCCACATTCGCCAATTCTTCTCTCATCCTACCATACTCCCCTCTGTTCAAACAAAGGATGCGTGTCCGGGAACCCACTTTCTCCTCCTCCATCTGCACCAGAAACTCCACCATACAATGATCACTCTGTCCAAGAGGATCCTTCACCACAAGGTCCCTAATTCTACCCGCCTCGTTACATAACACCAGATCCAAGATAGCTCGCTCCCTCGTCGGCTCCAACACACACTGTTCAAGGAAACTATCCCGGCAGCATTCCAAGAACTCCTCCTCGAGCCCACCGCATCCAACATGGGTCGACCAATCTATATGTAGATTGAAATCCCCCATAATTATTGCCGTTCATCCAGCATGCTTCAGGTGAACACTATCCCAGTGGTACAGCTTCCACTTTCCTCAGCATTGGTGTCAGAATTCCATGAATCCCATTTCTCCCACACTAATCTTTGAGCCGAGCATTTAACTGTCCAATCTTATTTATCCAATGCTAATTTTCTCATGGCTTAAGTAATAATCCAGTGGTTATTATCTTTGAGTTTCTGCTTTGTAATTTAGTGCCCAGTTCCTCATACTGTCTAAGTAGAATCCTTTTCCCAGTTCTCCCTATGTCATTGGCACCTTTTTGAACCAGGATCACTGACCTTTCTCTACTCACTGCAAGTTCCTCTTCAGCTCAGAGCTGATGTCCTGAACCCTGGCACTTGCACAATCACATTTTCACGCATAGTCCATCTGCCAAATTTGAGCCCAATCATTTATTCTACCCATATCTCTTTGCAAATTATTATGTCCTCACAACTTGTTTTCCTATATAATTTAGTTGGTCTCACAGGTGTAGGCCATTCAGCCTGCAGAGCCTGTTTTGCTTTTTGTGCCTGATTTGTATCATTTCTACCCTTTGAACTCTTGCTTAACTATAATCTATCAATCCCATTACTGTTATATTTAACTGACCCCCTGGTAACCACAGTCTTTTGGGAAAGAATTCTGGATTTCCAGAAGGCATTTACAAGGTGCTGCACCAAAGACTGCTACATAAAGTAAAGGTGCACAGTGTTACAGGTAATGTATTCGTATAGATAGTGAATTGGTTAACTAACAGAAAGCAAAGAATGGGGAATTTTGGGTGTTTTTCTGGCTGGCGATCAGTGACTAGTGGTGTGCCTCAGGGATCAGCATTGGGACTGCAATTGTTTATGATTTATGTGATGGTTTGGAGTTGGGGACCAAGTGTAGTGTGTCAAAATTCACAGATGACACTAAGATGGGTGAAAGAGCAGAGTGTGCAGAGGAAGCTGAAAGTCTGCAAAGGGATATCGATAGTCTAAGTGAGTGGGTGAGGGTCTGGCAGATGGAGTACAATGTTGATAAATGTGAGGTCATCCATTTTGGTAGGAATAACAGCAAAATGGACTATTATTTAAATGGATAAAAATTGCAGCATGTTGTTGTGCAGAGGGACCTGGGTGTCCTTGTGCAGGAATCTCAAAGAGTTGGTTTGCAGGTGCAGCAGGTAATGAAGAAGGTAAATGGAATTTTGTCCTTCATTGCTAGAGGGATGGAGTTTAAAAGCAGTGAGGTTATGTTGCAGCTGTATAAGGTGCTGGTGAGACCACACCTGGAGTTACTGTGTACAGTTTTGGTCTCCTTACTTGAGAAAGGATATACTGGCACTGGAGGGGGTGCGGAGGAGATTCACTAGGGTGATTCCAGAGTTGAGAGGATTGGCTTATGAGGAGAGACTGAGTAGACTGGGGCTGTACTCATTAGAATTCAGAACAATGAGAGGAGATCTTATCGAAACATATAAGATTAAGATGGGAATAGATAAAATAGAAGCAGGGAAATTGTTTCCACTGGAGGGTGAAACTAGAACTGGGGGGCATGGCCTCAAAATAAGGGGAAACAGATTTAGGACTGAATTGAGGAGGAACTTCTTCACACAAAGGGATGTGAATCTCGGGAATTCCCTGCCCAGTGAAGCAGTTGAGGCTCCTTCATTGAATGTTTTTAAGGCAAGAGTAGATAAATTTTTGAACAGTAAAGGAATTAAGGGTTATGGTGAGCGGGCGGGTAAGTGGAGCTGAATCCACAAAAAGATCAGCCATGGTCTTATTGAATGGCGGGGCAGGCTCAAGGGGCCACAGGCCTACTCCTGCTCCTAGTTCTTATGGGCTTAATGTCGCAGATTTCTATTCCCATTTGTGAAGAAGTGCATCCTGATCTCAGTGCTTAAAAAGCCTGGCTCCAATTTTAAGACTGCACCCTCTTGTTCTGACATCACTGTCAAGGAAATATCTTCTCAATATCCTCCTTGCCAAATCCTTCATCATAAACACTGCAGTTAGAAACCACCACCCCACCCCCACCCTCCCTTTCATCTATCACAAACAAGTATGGTTTATGCAATCAGTACTTGTGATGTAACCTTATTATCCCTGGTATCATTCTGTTGAAATTGCACTGCACCCTCTCCAAGATCCACATATGCTTCCTGTAGTGCAGTCAGTGTACAGAACTGAACACAAATCCACAGCTAGCATTTTAGCAGTGTTCCTTACAGCTTGAACATCACTTTCACCCCATTATACTCCAGGCCCTAATCTTCTAGATACTGATGACTTCAAGGGATGTGGGGATAGTGGGGGAAAGTGGTGTTGAGGTAGATAATTAGCCATAATCTAGTTGAATAGAGCGGCATGCTTGAGGGGCTGAATGGCCTCCTCCTGTGTTCCCCCTTGAAATGAAGGCTTACATTTCATTTACCTGTGTAATTGTGTGTGCAGACAAGTGGGGAGTATTGAGGGATTGAGCATTTTTCATTATTTGTTTATGGCTGAGACCAGTTATGTTAGTTCTGATTGGTATTTAACTCTCTGATTTATTATTTTCTCTAGGAAAGATCATTTCCATTGATGCGAGCACTCTGCGGGCTTCTGGGAGAATGGGCTGGGAGGAGTTGGTCAGGAAATGTATCTATGCTTTTTTCCAACCTCAGGAACGAGGGCCCTCCTACGCTAAACAGCTGCTGCAGGAAGGTAAGTACTTGTTTTCTACACTCATCCATTGAACGGAGACCAGGGGCAGGAACCCAGATTATTTCCATTGTATCTCTAACCCATAGGATCTCGGGACAGAGATTAGTTATAGAAATCCTGGCTGATTTCCTCTAGAACTTTTTCCTTTAATTACTTATCTAAATCTCTTATGAATCTGCTTCCACTGCCCTTTTAGTCAGTACCTATTACAGCAACTTACTGCATAATTTATTTCCCTTTTGGGCAGATTACATTCAGTGCGGAGAAGTGTGAGGTAGAAGAACATGGAGAGACAGTGTAAAATAAAGGATGAAATTTTTAAAAGGTTCAGGATCAACAAGTGCTGGATGTATCTTTGTATAGATCATTGAACTTGGTAGGGAAGATGGAGAGAGCAGTTAATAAAACATAGTATTCTGGGCTTTATTAATAAGGGCACAGAGTGCAAGAGCAAGGAAATTATGCTGAACTTTTACAAGACACTAGTTAGACCTCAGGTGGAATATTATATACAGTTCTGGGTGCTGCGCTGGAGGAAGGATGTGAATGTGTTGGAGAGAGCACAGAAAAGGTTTACAAGAATGAATCCAGGAATGAGAAACCTCAGTTACGAGGAAAGGTTGGAGAGGTTGGGACTGTTCTCCATCGAGAGAGGAAGGCTGAGTGGAGGTTTGATAGCGATGCTCAAATTCATGAGGGGCTGGACAGAGTAAATTGGGAGAAACTGTTCCTGCTCGTAAAAGAACAAGAACAAGAGGGCACAGATTTAAGGTGATTTGCAGAAGAAACAAACAGGATGTGAGAGAAACCATTTTCACCCAGTGAGTGATCCAGGGTCTGGAATGTTCTGTTTGGGAGTATGGTGGAGGCAGATTCAATCGAGGCATTCGAGAGGGTGTGAGATGATTATTTGATTAGAGGCAATGTGCAGGAGGATGGGGAAAAGGCAGGGCAATGGCACTAAGTCATGATGCTTGTTTGGAGAGCCGAGGCAGATATGATAGGCCAAATGCCTCCTGTACAATAACAATTTTAAGAACCAGAGGGCCAAGATTTAAAGTAAGCGGCAATGGCATCAGGAGGGAACATAGAACATTCCAGCGCAGTACAGGCCCTTGATGTTGTGCTGACCTGTGAAACCAATCTAAAGCCCATTTAACCTACACAATTCCAATAATATCCATATGTTTATCCAATGATCATTTAAATGCCCTTAATGTTGGCACTAAAAAGCTTTTTAATACAGCGAGTGGTTAGAATCTGGAATGAACTGCCTGAGTGTGTAGTGGAGTCATATAGTGCAGAAAAGGCCCTTCAGCCCATCATACCTGCACCAACAACATCTACCACTAAAGGTATCCTTATCCCATTTTTCTGCATTTGTCCCTTATCCTTTATGATATTTCAAGTGCTCATCCAAATATTTTTTAAAGGTTTTAAGATTTCTGGCCTTCACTACCTTCCCAAGCAGCGCATTCCAGATTCTTAGTACCCTCCGACTGAAAAAAGCTTTTTCTCAAATCCCCTGCCCCTCCCCCTCAAACTCTGCCCCCTCGTGATTGACCTCTCAACCCAGGGGCACAGCTGCTCCCTACTCACCCTGTCCATACCCTTATAATATTATACATCTCAACCATGTGCCCATCAGACTTCTCTGCTCTAAAGAAAACAACCCAAGCCTCTCTAATCTATCTGCCTTTCAGTTCTGCAATTATTATCCAGAAAGGAAGAATGTGCAAGGTTGCAGAGAGTGGTATCAGTTGTCTTGCTCCTTCAGAGTGCCAATGCCGGGTGGATGGTCCATCTCGGCTTCCTCTGGAGCTCCCCAGTGTCGCAGATGTCAGTCTTCAGCCAATTTGATTCATTCCGTGTGATGCCAGAAAACCACTGAAGGCATTGGATGCTGCAGAGACTATGGATTCCAGCAATAATACTCAAGACTTGGCCCTTAGCCAATCTGTTTCATAGAACCCTACAGTGCAGAAACAGGCCCTTCGGCCCATCGAGTCTGTACCGAACACAATCCCACCCAGACCCTATCCCCATATCCCTACACATTTACCTGCTAATCCCTCTAACCTACACATCCCAGGACACTAAGGGGCAATTTTAGCATAGCCAATGAACCTAACCCGCACATCTTTGGACTGTGGGAGGAAACCGGAGCACCCGGAGAAAACCCACGCAGACACGAGGAGAATGTGCAAACTCCACACAGGCAGTGACCCGAGCCGGGAATCGAACCCAGGACCCTGGAGCTGTGAAGCAGCAGTGCTAACCACTGTGCTACCGTGCCACCCTACAGTACAACTATAATGCTGGTGTCTACACAGCAATGTGGACAATTGCCCAGGTTGTCCCAGGACAAATGTGACCCAGCCAATTATCACCCCATTAGTTTACTCTTGGCAAAATGATGGCAGGTGTTGTCAACAGCATTATCAAACGGCACATACTCATCAAAAACCTACTCACTGACGCTCAGTTTGGGTCTTGTCAGGGCCACCCAGCTCCTGACTTCATTCCAACTGTGGTTCAAATATGGACCAAAGAGCTGAACCCCAAAGGTGAGGTGAGAATGACTGTCATTGACATCAAGGCTGCATTTGATTAAGTGTGCTATCAAAAAATCTGGGAAAACTGGAGTCAGTGGAAACCAGGGCTTAGCTCTCCACTGGTTGGAGTCACACCCAGCATAAAGAGGGAGAGTTGTGGTTGTATATCAGATCCAGCACATGGGACTGGGGGAGTGTAATGAGATGGATAGAAAACTGGTCGGCAGAGAGGAAACAAAGAGTAGGAATTAATGGGTGCTTTTCAAATTTGGCCGGCAGTAACTAGTGGGGATGCCACAAGGATCGGTGCTGGGAGCCCAGCTATTCACAATATATATTAATGATTTGGATGAGGGAAGCATCTCAGAGTTTGCAGATGATACCATGTTGGGTGGGAGGATGAACTGTGACGAGGATGCAGAAATCCTTCAGAATGATCTGGATAGATTGGGTGAGTGAGCAAATCAATGGCAGATGCAGCATAATTTGGATAAATGTGAGGTTATTTATTTTGGAAGCAAAAACAAGGTGGCAGATGGCTGTAGATTGGGAGAGGGGAGTATTCAGAGGGATCTGGGTGTCCTTGTGCACCAGTCACTGACGGTAAGCATGCAGGTTTAGCAGGTGGTAAAGAAGGCAAATGGTATGTTGGCCTTCATTGCGAGAGGTTTCGAGTACAGGAGCAGCAATGTGTTGTTGCAATTATACAGAGGCCCTGGTGAGGCCACACCGAGAGTATTGTGTGCGGTTTTGGTCTTTTAGAATATCATAGAATCCCTACAGTGCAGAAAGAGGCCTTTTGGCCCATCGAGTCTGTACCGACCATAATCCCACCCAGGTCCTACCTCCATATTCCTACACATTTGCCCGTTAATCCCCCTAATCTACACATCTGAGGACTCTAAGGGGCAATTTTAGCATGGCCAATCAACCTAACCCGCACATCTTTGGACTGTGGGAGGAAACCGGAGCACCCGGAGAAAACCCACGCAGACACGAGGAGAATGTGCAAACTCCACACAGGCAGTGACCCGAGCCGGGAATGGAACCCAGGTCCCTGGAGCTGTGAAGCAGCAGTGCTGACCACTGTGCTACCGTGCCACCCCTTTTCTGAGGAAGGATGTTCTTGCTCTCGAGGGAGTGCAGCGAAGGTTTACCAGGCTGATTCCAGGGGGACTGATGTATGAGGAGAGATTGACCAGGTTAGGATTGTTTTCACTGGAGTTCAGACGAATGAGGGGGGAATCTCATAGAAACTTATAAAATTATAACGGGACTGGACAGGGTAGATGCAGGGAGGAGATTCCCGATGGTGGGGGAGTCCGGAACTAGGGGGTCACAGTCTGAGGATTCAGGGTAGATCATTTAGGACGGAGGTGAGGAGACATTTCTTCACCCAGAGAGTGGGGAGCCTGTGGAATTCATTCCCACAGGAGGTAGTTGATGTCAAAATATATTCAAGAGGCAGCTAGATATAGCACTTGGGGCGAATGGGATCAAAGGTTATGGGGAGAAAGCAGGATTAGACTATTGAATTGAATGATCAGCCGTGATCGTAACGAATGGCAGAGCAGGCTCAAAGGGCTGAATGGCTTCCTCCTGCTCTTACCTCCAGTGTTTCTGTGTTTCTAGGACATCATACAGGAGTCCCTCAGGGTAGTTTCCGAGGCCCAACTGTCTTCACCTGCTTCATCAATGACCTTCCCTCCATCATATGATCAGAAGTGGAGATGTTCAGCACCATTCATGACTCCTCAGATGCTGAAATGCATAACATAACATTGGGTGGCACGGTAGCACAGTGGTTCACAGCTCCAGGGACCTGGGTTCGATTCCCGGCTCGGGTCACTGTCTGTGTGGAGTTTGCACATTCTCCTCGTGTCAGCGTGGATTTCCTCCGGGTGCTCCGGTTTCCTCCCACAGTCCAAAGATGTGCAGGTTAGGTTGATTGGCTATGCTATTTCCCCTTAGTGTCTAGGGATGTGTAGGTTAGAGGGATTAGTGGGTATAATATGTAGGGATATGAGGGTAGGGCCTGGGTGAGATTGTGTTCGGTGCAGACTCTATGGGCCAAAAGGCCCCTTTCTGCACTGAAGGGTTCTATGATTAAAAAATCAGTGAGTATAGGCTAAGTGGAGAGTATTCCATCACATTTCTGACTTGTACCTTGTAGGAGGTGGACAAGCTTTGGGGAATTACTTTCTGCAGGATTCCAGGCCACAGTATTTATATGGCTAGTCCAGTTGATCAATGGTAACCCCCCCAGTGTTGATAATAGAACATTACAGCGCAGAACAGGCCCTTCGGCCCACGATGTTGCGCCGACCAGTTAAAAAACAATGACCCTCTAACCTAAACCAAACACTTTCCATCCATAAACCTATCCACGGATCTCTTAAACGCCCCCAAACTAGGTGCATTTACAACTGCAGCAGGCAGGGCATTCCAATCCCTCACCACCCTCTGGGTAAAGAACCTACCCCTGACATCCGTCCTATAACTACCACCCCTTAATTTAAAGCTATGCCCCCTCGTGCTAGCTTTCTCCATCCGAGGAAAAAGGCTATCACTATCCACCCTATCTAAACCTCTAATCATCTAATATGTTTCAATAAGGTCCCCTCTTAGCCACCTTCTTTCCAGCGAAAACAACCCCAAATCTCTCAGTCTCTCCTCATAGGACCTCCCCTCCATACCAGGCAACATCCTGGTAAACCTCCTCTGCACCCTCTCCAAAGCCTCCACATCCTTCCTGTAATGTGGGGACCAGAACTGTACACAATTCTCCAAGTGCGGCCGCACCAGAGTTGTGTACAGTTGCAACATGACGCTGCGACTCCTAAATTCAATCCCCCTACCAATAAACGCCAAGACACCGTATGCCTTCCTAACAACCTTATCTACTTGATTCCCAACTTTCAGGGATCAATGCACACATACACCTAGATCCCTCTGTTCATCCACACTATTCAGAGTCCTCCCATTAGCCCTATACTCTACACATCCGTTATTCCTGCCAAAGTGAATTACCTCACACTTCTCCGCATTAAACTCCATCCGCCACCTCTCGGCCCAGCTCTGCAACTTGTCCAAGTCTCCCTGTAGACTAAGACACCCTTCCTCACTATTTACCACACCTCCGACTTTGGTGTCATCAGTAAATTTACTAATCCACCCAACTATACCCTCATCCAGATCATTTATAAAAATTACAAACAGCAGTGGCCCCAAAACAGATCTCTGAGGCACACCACTCGTAACTGAACTCCATGACGAATATTTACCATCAACCACCACCCTCTGTCTACTATCTGCTAGCCAATTCCTGATCCAATTACCTAGATCACCCCCAATCCCATACATCTGCATTTTCTGCAGAAGCCTACCATGGTGAACCTTATCAAATGCCTTACTAAAGTCCATATACACCACATCAACTGCCTTACCCCCATCCACCTCTTTGGTCACTTTCTCAAAAAACTCAATAAGGTTAGTAAGGCACGACCTACCCGCCACAAAACCATGCTGACTATCTCCAATCAATTCATTACTCTCCAAATAACTATAAATCCTATCCCTAATAATTTTTTCTAAAACCTTATCCACAACAGAAGTAAGACTCACCGGTCTATAATTCCTGGGGAAGTCTCTGTTCCCTTCTTAAACAATGGGACAACATTCGCTATCCTCCAATCTTCTGGCACTATACCTGTGACCAACGACGACCTGAAGATCAGAGCCAGAGGCTTCGCAATCACCTCTCATGATGCAACTGTACACATCTCTGGTGCGGCCGCACTTGGAGTTTTGTGTGCAGTTCTGGTCCCCACATTACAGGAAGGATGTGGAGGCTTTGGAGAGGGTGCAGAGGAGGTTTACCAGGATGTTGCCTGGTATGGAGGGGAGATCCTATGAGGAGAGATTGAGAGATTTGGGGTTGTTTTCGCTGGAAAGAAGGCGGCTAAGAGGGGATCTCATTGAAACATATAAGATGATTAGAGGTTTAGACAGGGTAGATAGTGATAGCCTTTTTCCTAGGATGGAGAAAGCTAGCACGAGGGGGCACGATTTTAAATTAAGGGGGGGTAGTTATAGGACTGATGTCAGGGGTAGGTTCTTTACCCAGAGGGTGGTGAGGGACTGGAATGCCCTGCCAGCTGCAGTTGTAAATGCACCTAGTTTGGGGGCGTTTAAGAGATCTGTGGATAGGTTTATGGATGAAAAGGGATTGGTTTAGGCTAGTGGGTCATTGTTTTGTAACTGGTCGGCGCAACATCGTGGGCCGAAGGGCCTGTTCTGCGCTGTAATGTTCTATGTTCTTGCCTCCCAGAGAATCCTGGGGTAAATCCCGTCCGGACCAGGGGACTTATCTATTTTCAAACCCTCAAGAATATCTAGTACATCCTCCTTATCTACTGCAATACTGTCCAGTTTACAACCCTGTAACCCAGTGTTCTCCACAGCTACATTTATGTCCCCCTGCGTGAACACCGAAGAGAAATATTGGTTCAATGCCTCTCCAATCTCTTCCGGTTCCACACATAACTTCCCACTGCTGTCTCTAACTGGCCCCAATCTTGCCCTAACCAACCTTCTGTTCTTAACATATCGATAGAACACCTTAGGATTCTCCTTAATCCTATCAGCCAAAGTCTTCTCATGTCCTCTTTTAGCCCTTCTTAACTCACTCTTCAACTCCCTCCTAGCCAATCTAAAGCTTTCTAGTGCACTACCTGAGCCCTCAAGTCTCATCCGGAGATAAGCCTCCTTTTCCTTTTTAACCAATGCACCAACTTTCTTAGTGCACCACGGTTCCCTAGCTCAACCAATTCCTCCTTGCCTGACAGGGACATACATATCAAGGACTCGCAGTAGCTGCTTCTTGAAAAAACTCCACATTTCGGACGTTCCGAGACCCTGTAGTATCCTAGTCCAACCTATGCTTCCTAATTCTCTCCTAATAGCCTCATAATTACCCTTCCCCCGGCTAAAACTACTGACCCGAGGTTCATGCCTATCCCTTTCCATCACTAAGGTGAACATAACAGAATTGTGGTCACTATCACCAAAATGCACCCCAACTTCTAAGTCTAGCACATGGTCTGGCTCATTTCCCAGCACCAAATCCAATATAGCCTCACCTCTAGTTGGCCTATCTACATACTGAGTCAAAAAACCTTCCTGCACGCTTTGTACAAAAACTGACCCCTCTAACGAGCTAGAGCTATAACAATTCCAATCAATATTAGTAAAGCTAAAGTCCCCCATATCAATTACTCTATTACTTTCACTCCTATCCAGGATCGTCTCCGCAATCCTTTCCTCAACCTCTCTAGAACTTTTAGGAGGTCTATAAAAGACTCCCAACAGGGTGACCTCTCCTCTCCTATTTCTAATCTCCGCCCACACTACCTCAACAGACAAGTCCTCATCAAACTTCCTCTCTGACACTGTGATACAATCCTTGACTAATAATGGTACCCCTCCCCTCTTTCTACCTCCTTCTCTGCTCCTACTGAAGCATTTGAACCCCGGAACCTGCAACAACCATTCCTGCCCCTGCTCTATCCATGTCTCTGAAATGGCCACAACATCGAAGTCCCAGGTACTGATCCACGCTGCAAGTTCATCCACTTTATTGCGAATACTCCTCGCATTAAAGTAAACACATTTCAAACCCTGCTCCGCTTCACCCCCTCGATGCCGTGCATTGCAGTCCCCATCTATGCCCCCTTCACTTTCACCCCCTCTACTCAGGATCCCACCCCATAATGGAGAACTTAGGGATGGTAATGCAGTGTCAAGGCACGATAGTTAGATTCTCTCTTACTAGAAATGATCATTGCCTGGTGTGGCACAAACATTATATGCCACTTGTTAGCCCTGGATAATGAGAGAAGTGAGAATCCGCCAGACTCTACAATGATCTGGCTTGAGTTAGTGTTTGCGGTTGTTTCATGATTCTGGTTCTATTGTTTTATTCCTTCACAGTCCTGAGGAATGGGACAGCAGTGAGTGCTTTTTACCAATTCTCTCTGAGTGATGGGACAGTCTTGAGAGCTCAGACCAAGTGTAAGCTCTGTTATCCTGCCAACATGGACACACAGCCGATCATCATGGGCATGTACTGCATGTACAGGTAGGCAATATGCTTCCCTTCCTACAAAGGCTTTGTCTCTGGGGCAAGGGACAGAGTGAAGTTATATCTATTGAGATGATCAGAGAGAGGGGACAGACCAGGGTGGCATCTGTGTGGTTGTGGGGTAGAATAGGAGAAAGACAGGGGAACTGCGTGAGGAGGGTTAGACTGCTTTTTATTATTGACTTAGACAGTGAGATGGAATCCACATCATCAGGTTAGCCTGAACGCAAAGCGAGAAGCAGTGCAAGTCCAAAGACCTTGGGTGTCTTGGTAACAAATCATTAAATTATCATCAAGATACAGAAATTAAACAAAGAAGCAAATGCTGGTTTTTATATCGAGAGGATTAGAATCCAAAGCGGCTGTATTTCAAATTCTGGTGGGACCACACCTGGAATATTGTGAGCAATTCTGGATATTGTACTTGAGGAAGGGTATATTACCCTTGAAGAGGGAGCAGCAAAAATTTACTGCACTGATATCTGAAAGCCAAGTATTTCTAAAGTTGTCTGACTCTTACTCTTTTTTTCTCAAACAATGTCTTGTCATGCGTGACATGCTTTACATGTGCCCTGCCCTCAGTCGCTGTCTCTGCCTCGCACCCTCGCTCTCCCTGCCTCGCACCCTCGCTCTCCCTGCCTCGCACCCTCGCTCTCCCTGCCTCGCACCCTCGCTCTCCCTGCCTCGCACCCTCCCTCTCCCTGCCTCGCACCCTCGCTCTCCCTGCCTCGCACCCTTGCTCTCCCTGTCTCGCGCCCTCGCTCTCCCTGTCTCGCACCCTCGCTCTCCCTGCCTCGCACCCTCGCTCTCCCTGCCTCGCACCCTCGCTCTCCCTGCCTCGCACCCTCACTCTCCCTGCCTCGCACCCTCGCTCTCCCTGCCTCGCACCCTCGCTCTCCCTGCCTCGCACCCTCACTCTCCCTGCCTCGCGCCCTCGCTCTCCCTGTCTCGTGCCCTCGCTCTCCCTGCCTCGCACCCTCGCTCTCCCTGCCTCGCACCCTCGCTCTCCCTGCCTCGCACCCTCGCTCTCCCTGCCTCGCACCCTCGCTCTCCCTGCCTCGCACCCTCGCTCTCCCTGCCTCGCACCCTCCCTCTCCCTGCCTCGCGCCCTCGCTGTCCCTGCCTCGCACCCTTGCTCTCCCTGTCTCGCGCCCTCGCTCTCCCTGTCTCGCACCCTCGCTCTCCCTGCCTCGCACCCTCGCTCTCCCTGCCTCACACCCTCGCTCTCCCTGCCTCGCACCCTCACTCTCCCTGCCTCGCACCCTCGCTCTCCCTGCCTCGCACCCTCGCTCTCCCTGCCTCGCACCCTCACTCTCCCTGCCTCGCGCCCTCGCTCTCCCTGTCTCGTGCCCTCGCTCTCCCTGCCTCGCACCCTCGCTCTCCCTGCCTCGCACCCTCGCTCTCCCTGCCTCGCGCCCTCGCTCTCCCTCTCCCTGCCTCGCGCCCTCGCTCTCCCTCTCCCTGCCTCATGCCCTCGCTCTCCCTGCCTCGCGCCCTCGCTCTCCCTGCCTCGCGCCCTTGCTCTCCCTGCCTCGTGCCCTCGCTCTCCCTGCCTCGCGCCCTCGCTCTCCCTGCCTCGCGCCCCCTCTCCCTGCCTCGCGCCCTCGCTCTCCCTCTCCCTGCCTCATGCCCTCGCTCTCCCTGCCTCGCGCCCTCGCTCTCCCTGCCTCGCGCCCTCGCTCTCCCTGCCTCGCGCCCTCGCTCTCCCTGCCTCGCGCCCTCGCTCTCCCTGCCTCGCGCCCTCGCTCTCCCTGCCTCGTGCCCTCGCTCTCCCTGCCTCGCGCCCTCGCTCTCCCTCTCCCTGCCTCGCCTTCCTGCTCCTTGCCTCACTTTCTTACGCTGTGCCTTGCTTTCTGTTGAGTTGAACCTACTTGTTTTTGGGTACGATGTTGATTGGATGCATTTACTCTTTGTGTTGTCAATATGCTTCCTCTCTTTAGGGAACAGAACTTGACCAATTCTCAACAAAACCTGGTGTCCATGTCTTCAGTGCCTCGCTCGGAGAATTGCAGCGTCAGCGCTGCCCAGGCATCTCCTTTGCACAAAATGAACATTTCTGAACTGGATTTCAAGCTTGTGCCTGGTCCTAGCCTACACACTAATGGTGCCAACAATCCCTCCAGCTTGGGCTTTTTGTCTGGAGTACAAGTGGGTGCTTGTGGTCCAATGAATCAGGACTCCCCAACCTCTCAGAGCCCCAAGCAGACCAGTACAGCAGTTACCCCATCAGAGTCAGGATTCATAGCACCCAGAGCACTTGGCAGTCCCAGGAACCCCTTCTCACCGAGTGCACCCTGTGTCCCACCATCAGCCAGGCACCCCTACCCTAACCCCAATATCAGTACGTACCCTTGCCCTTACCCCAGTCCTAAGCCCAGTTTAACCCTTCTCTCTCTGCAGGCACTGAGTGAAGGTAACAGGGTGCCAAGGAGTTTCTCTGACACATTGAGTGCTGAGAACTCCCCCAGCTCTCAGTCACTGCCCACTACCACAGAAGGGGCAGCTTTGGACTGCAAGGTGGTGTTTCCGGAGAGGGCTGGGGAAAGCCTGGGCTTTGAGCACATGGGGAACAGTTCAATTCCTGCATCAGGGCTTGAGAAGCCAACAAGCGTGGACAGCAAAAGCTCCCAGGACATCAACAATGCCAAGCTCATGGAGCTGTTAACAAATAACCAGGAGCAGAGTAGAACACATGAGCTAGATACTGTGAGCAAGGGCAGCATCTCTCTCTCTGAAACACCTACAAAAAGTGCCCCCTGCCACATGTTACACACTAGTTCTTTAACTAAACGCCACAAAATCTTACACCGTCTCCTCCAGCAGGATGGGAGTCCCTCTGAAATTCCAGCACTGTTACTTCCCAATGACAGGAAAGAGGCAGCACGATGTGGCCAGGAAGGGGATGTCTCCAGAAGAAAGGATGGAAAAGATCACCAGCTACTGCGCTACCTCTTGGACAAAGACGAGCCCACAAATCCCAGCCTCAGTCTGGATGATGTGACATTGAAGTCGGAGAGAGTAGACGGTTTTGGAGCCTGCACGCTCGGTCTTAACAAAGCCCCACAGGACAAGATGGAGCAGGCGAGCCGAGGGCGGTGGGGTGAGGGGGTTGGTGATAAGATTTGCTGTGATGGGGTTGGAAAGAGATCCAACTGGGATTGAGGTTTGTGGTTGTGTGGGGGGGCTGTGGTTGTGCATGTTCAGTGGTGGGGGGTGGGGGGGGGAGGCGGGGGGGGGTGTGGTGGTACTAGTAGAGACCACGTGTGCGGGGAGATACGGTTATTTTGGGAGGGGTGGTGAAAGTAGAGACTGTAACACTGGGGCATGTGGATGTCTGTATGTGGGAGAGGGATTGGGGGATTGGGAAGTGTGGGTGGGGAGTGTCTGTGCATGTGGGGGGGGGGGGGGGGGGTGGGGGTGCTGGTGTGGGAGGTGGTGGGGCATTGGTGGGAGTGTGGTCAAATGAGAGATTTCAGCCAGAGGCAGTAACCTGTGGAGAGATGAAACAGTGAGAAGTTAGTTGTTGACCTGAGGGGATATAGACTGTGGTGAAATGGGCAGATCAGAGGCAGTTTGATGCAGCGTATGAAGTGATTCCTTTTGATCGAATGAGGAGAGGCAATATCAATTAAATGGTATAACTTTGAAAAGTTCATTCATAGAATTTAGAATTCATAGAACATTACAGCACAAACAGGCCCTCGAGTTGCGCCGATCGCATCAACCCCACCAATCTATAGACCTATCTATAACCCCCAATCCTATTAAACCCCATATACTCATCCAGAAGTCTTTTATAAGACCCCAGCGAGTTCGCCTCCACCACCGACGACGGCAGCTGATTCCATTCACTCACCACCCTCTGAATGAAAAACCTACCCCTAACATCACCTCTGTACTTCCCTCCCCGCACCTTAAATCTGTGTCCTCTCGTAGCGACCATTTCAACCCGGGGAAATAGCCTCTGAGAGTCCACCCTATCTATTCCTCTCAACATTTTATAAACTTCTATCAGGTCGCCTCTCAACCTTCGCCTCTCCAGGGAAAAGAGTCCCAGCTCCCTCAACCTATCTTCATAAGGCATGCCTCCCAGTCCAGGCAACATCCTTGTAAATCTCCTCTGCACCCTTTCAATAGCTTCTACGTCTTTCCTATAGTGAGGCGACCAGAACTGCGCACAGTACTCCAAATGAGGCCTGACGAGGGTCCTGTAAAGTTGCAGCATTACCTCCCGACTCCTAAACTCAATCCCTCGATTAATGAAGGCCAGTACACCATACGCCTTCTTGACCACCTCCTCCACCTGCGAGGCCGATTTAAGAGTCCTGTGAACCCGGACCCCGAGATCCTTCTGCTCTTCAACGCTACTAAGACCCCTGCCCTTAATAGTGTACTCGTTCATCCCGTTGGTTCTGCCGAAATGGACGACTACACATTTATCCGCGTTGAAGTCCATCTGCCACTTCTCCGCCCATTCCTGCATCCTATCTATGTCCTGCTGCAACTTTTGACATCCTTCCAGACCATCCACAACACCGCCGACCTTCGTGTCATCAGCGAACTTGCTAACCCATCCCTCCACTTCCTCATCCAGGTCATTTATGAAAATGACAAACAGCAAGGGTCCCAGAATAGATCCCTGTGGCACCCCACTGGTGACTGACCTCCATTCCGAAAAAGACCCATCCACAACCACTCTCTGCCTTCTGCAGGCAAGCCAGTTCTGGATCCACAAGGCCAAAGGCCCTTGGATCCCATGCCCTCTCACCTTCTCAAGAAAAGAGTTACAAAAACAGAGAGACATGAGGGAGCATGTCAAGAAATCTTTGAATTTGGGAGAGCAAATGAGATGTTTTATGAAGAGAAACACAGGACTGCAGATCAGGAGTAGATTTTTTTGGCCTTTGAATCAGCTCCACTTTTCAATAAAATCATGGCTGAGCTGGTTGTCCACTTTCTGTCTGACCCACATAACTCACAACTCCCATGTCTCTCAAAACCCTTCCAACTCTATGAAATTAATTCCATGACACAGTCCCTGCTGCTTTCTGGGGAAGAGAACGCCAGGCATCAATTTCTCCATCAGCTACAGTCTCCCTCACTAGTGGAAATATCCTCTGTGTATCGACCTATCAGATTCCCTCAGGACCTTGGACATTTCCATAAATTCGCGAACGGTTACAGCACAGGAGGCCATTTGGCCCATCATGTTGGCACTGGCTGTCCAAATGAGCATCATGACTTAGTGCCATTCTCTTGTCTTTTCCCCATAGCCCTGAACATTGTTTCTATGCGATAATCCTCTAATATCCTCCTAATGCCTCAATTAAACCTGCCTCCACCACATTCCAGGCAGGACCAAAAACCATCTCTCACCCTTCTAAACCTGGTTGGGTAAAGACCCAACCTTTTCAACCTTTCTTCATAAGATAAGCCACTCATCCCAAGAATGAGTCAAGTGATTCTTTCTCTGTTACAGTATTGGTACTGTTTGGAAAAAAAATATTGATTTTGCTTTCAATTTCCACCCCCTCACCATTTTAAAAATTCTTTTACGGGATTTGGGTACCGCTGCTTGGCCGGAATTTATTACCTTTCCCTAATTGTCCTTCAGAAAGTGGTGGTGAGCTGCCTTCTTAACATTCATTAACATACACTTTATTTATTTGTGTCACAAGTAGGCTTACATTAACACTGCAATGAAGTTACTGTGAAAATCCCATAGTCGTCACATTCCACACCTGTTTGGGTACATTGAGGGCCCAATTTTACCCCCATTGCGTTGTGCCCGTTCTTGGATGTGAGAACGTGTAAAGTCGGGTGAGAGGTCTTTAACACGATCCATGCCTGTGTCCGCACAGATTGTTACTTTACCGAAACCCAGGGATGGCGGCGATTCAATTCAACCCAAAACAGGCGCAATGGCAATTTAAATGAATTTGCATGCATTTAAATTGAATTAATGAACCGCCTTTACCAGCATTTCCCCTTTACCACCGTGTTCGCCGATCCGGAACCGCACCATTATCAACCTGCTGAATAAAAGTCTGAATCGGGAGCTCCCAGCTGCTGAAGAGGCACATTGGGTGGTGGGTGGGGTGGGGTGGGGTGGGGTGGGGCGGTCAGATCATTCTCTGGTTGGGGGGGAGGGGAGTGAGGCCAGATCATTGTCGGTGGGGGGTGGGGGGCAGGAGGGAGGAGAAGGCGGGTCAGATGCATCTCTGGTGGGGGGGGTCAGACAGATCTCTGGTAGGGGGGCTGAGGTGATCGATGAGGGGAGAGAGGGCAGGGGTGTGATCGGTCTGGGTAGTGGGGGGGGTGGATAAGGGGGACAGTGATGTGTGTGGGTAGTGGGGGGGTGGATAAGGGGGACAGTGATGTGTGTGGGTAGTGGGGGGGTGGATAAGGGGGACAGTGATGTGTGTGGGTAGTGGGGGGGTGGATAAGGGGGACAGTGATGTGTGTGGGTAGTGGGGGGGTGGATAAGGGGGACAGTGATGTGTGTGGGTAGTGGGGGGGTGGATAAGGGGGACAGTGATGTGTGTGGGTAGTGGGGGGGTGGATAAGGGGGACAGTGATGTGTGTGGGTAGTGGGGGGTTGGATAAGGGGGACAGTGATGTGTGTGGGTAATGGGGGGGTGGAAAAGGGGGACAGTGATGTGTGTGGGTAGTGGGGGGGTGGATAAGGGGGTCAGTGATGTGTGTGGGTAGTGGGGGGGTGGATAAGGGGGTCAGTGATGTGTGTGGGTAATGGGGGGGTGGCTAAGGGGGACAGTGATGTGTGTGGGTAGTGGGGGGGTGGATAAGGGGGACAGTGATGTGTGTGGGTAATGGGGGGTGGATAAGGGGGACAGTGATGTGTGTGGGTAGTGGGGGGGTGGATATGGGGGAAAGTGATGTGTGTGGGTAGTGGGGGGGTGGATAAGGGGTCAGTGATGTGTGTGGGTAGTGGGGAGGTGGATAAGGGGGACAGTGATGTGTGTGGGTAGTGGGGGGGTGGATAAGGGGGACAGTGATGTGTGTGGGTAGTGGGGGGGTGGATAAGGGGGACAGTGATGTGTGTGGGTAATGGGGGGGTGGATAAGGGGGACAGTGATGTGTGTGGGTAATGGGGGGGTGGATAAGGGGGACAGTGATGTGTGTGGGTAGTGGGGGGGTGGATAAGGGGGACAGTGATGTGTGTGGGTATTGGGGGGGTGGATAAGGGGGACAGTGATGTGTGTGGGTAATGGGGGGGTGGATAAGGGGGACAGTGATGTGTGTGGGTATTGGGGGGGTGGATAAGGGGGACAGTGATGTGTGTGGGTAATGGGGGGGTGGATAAGGGGGACAGTGATGTGTGTGGGTATTGGGGGGGTGGATAAGGGGGACAGTGATGTGTGTGGGTATTGGGGGGGTGGATAAGGGGGACAGTGATGTGTGTGTGTAGTGGGGGGGGGTGGATAAGGGGGACAGTGATGTGTGTGGGTATTGGGGGGGTGGATAAGGGGGACAGTGATGTGTGTGGGTAGTGGGGGGGGGTGGATAAGGGGGACAGTGATGTGTGTGGGTAGTGGGGGGGTGGATAAGGGGGACAGTGATGTGTGTGGGTATTGGGGGGGTGGATAAGGGGGACAGTGATGTGTGTGGGTATTGGGGGGGTGGATAAGGGGGACAGTGATGTGTGTGGGTAGTGGGGGGGGGTGGATAAGGGGGACAGTGATGTGTGTGGGTAGTGGGGGGGTGGATAAGGGGGACAGTGATGTGTGTGGGTAGTGGGGGGGTGGATAAGGGGGACAGTGATGTGTGTGGGTAGTGGGGGGGTGGATAAGGGGGACAGTGATGTGTGTGGGTATTGGGGGGGTGGATAAGGGGGACAGTGATTTGTGTGGGTCGTGGGGGGTGTGGATAAGGGGGACAGTGATGTGTGTGGGTAGTGGGGGGGTGGATAAGGGGGACAGTGATGTGTGTGGGTAGTGGGGGGGGTGGATAAGGGGCTCAGTGATTTGTGTGGGTCGTGGGGGGTGTGGATAAGGGGGACAGTGATGTGTGTTGGTAGTGGGGGGGTGGATAAGGGGGACAGTGATGTGTGTGGGTAGTGGGGGGTTGGATAAGGGGGACAGTGATGTGTGTGGGTAGTGGGGGGGTGGATAAGGGGGACAGTGATGTGTGTGGGTAGTGGGGGGTTGGATAAGGGGGACAGTGATGTGTGTGTGTAGTGGGGGGGTGGATAAGGGGGACAGTGATGTGTGTGGGTATTGGGGGGGTGGATAAGGGGGACAGTGATTTGTGTGGGTCGTGGGGGGTGGTTAAGGGGGACAGTGATGTGTGTGGGTAGTGGGAGGGTGGATAAGGGGGACAGTGATGTGTGTGGGTATTGGGGGGGGTGGATAAGGGGGACAGTGATGTGTGTGTGTAGTGGGGGGGTGGATAAGGGGGACAGTGATGTGTGTGGGTAGTGGGGGGGTAGATAAGGGGGACAGTGATGTGTGTGTGTAGTGGGGGGGTGGATAAGGGGGACAGTGATGTGTGTGGGTAGTGGGGGGGTGGATAAGGGGGACAGTGATTTGTGTGGGTCGTGGGGGGTGGTTAAGGGGGACAGTGATGTGTGTGGGTAGTGGGAGGGTGGATAAGGGGGACAGTGATGTGTGTGGGTAGTGGGGGGGGTGGAGAAGGGGGACAGTGATGTGTGTGTGTAGTGGGGGGGTGGATAAGGGGGACAGTGATGTGTGTGTGTAGTGGGGGGGGGTGGAGAAGGGGGACAGTGATGTGTATGTGTAGTGGGGGGGGTGGATAAGGGGGACAGTGATATGTGTGGGTAGTGGGGGGTGGTTAAGGGGGACAGTGATGTGTGTGGGTAATGGGGGGGTGGATAAGGGGGACAGTGATGTGTGTGGGTATTGGGGGGGTGGATAAGGGGGACAGTGATGTGTGTGGGTATTGGGGGGGTGGATAAGGGGGACAGTGATGTGTGTGGGTAGTGGGGGGGGTGGATAAGGGGGACAGTGATGTGTGTGGGTATTGGGGGGGTGGATAAGGGGGACAGTGATGTGTGTGGGTAGTGGGGTGGGGTGGATAAGGGGGACAGTGATGTGTGTGGGTATTGGGGGGGTGGATAAGGGGGACAGTGATGTGTGTGGGTATTGGGGGGGTGGATAAGGGGGACAGTGATGTGTGTGGGTATTGGGGGGTTGGATAAGGGGGACAGTGATGTGTGTGGGTATTGGGGGGGTGGATAAGGGGGACAGTGATGTGTGTGGGTATTGGGGGGGTGGATAAGGGGGACAGTGATGTGTGTGGGTATTGGGGGGGTGGATAAGGGGGACAGTGATGTGTGTGGGTATTGGGGGGGTGGATAAGGGGGACAGTGATGTGTGTGGGTATTGGGGGGGTGGATAAGGGGGACAGTGATGTGTGTGGGTATTGGGGGGGTGGATAAGGGGGACAGTGATGTGTGTGGGTATTGGGGGGGTGGATAAGGGGGACAGTGATGTGTGTGGGTATTGGGGGGGTGGATAAGGGGGACAGTGATGTCTCTGGGGAGGGCGCCATTGCTCTCACTTGTTGTTTCCGAGCTGCATTCTCCGTTTTCTGTGACCCAGGAGTGATTTGAATTTTTCACATTTTTTTCCAACTGCGCAGTTCAGAGCTCCGATCATTTTGGCCGTGCTAAGCCATGGCCACAGCACGAATCGGGCTGGAGATGGCTGAGTGTATATGGGGGCATCTGAAAGCAGATTTCTAAGTTGGATCTGAATTAAGCTCAGATTCAGCAGTTAGAATGAAAATGGTAAAATTGGGCCCTGAGAGTGAAATTAGCATGGCCTTAGTGGGTGAAAACCGGAGCACCCGGTGGAAACCCATGTAGACATGGGGAGAACATGCAGAACTGGGTAGTTGCTTGAGGGCAAATCAACATCTGGCATGTGGGAGGCTTTCAAGTGTAAGTTGATAGGGATTCAGGACTGGCACATTCCTGTAAGGATGAGGGATGAGTACGGCAAGTTTGAGGAACCTTGGATAATGAGAGATATTCTGAGCCTAGTCAAAAAAAGTCAGTGTAGTCGAGGAGAATACTGAGATGCAGGCTATTAGACTAGATGGGATTGAGGTTCATAAGGAGGAGGTGTTAGCAATTCTGGAAAGTATGAAAATAGATAAGTCCACTGGGCCGGATGGGATTTATCCTAGGATTCTCTGGGAGGCTAGGGAGGAGATTGCAGAGCCTTTGGCTTTGATCTTTAGGTCGTCATTGTCTACAGGAATAGTGCCAGAAGACTGGAGGATAGCAAATGTTGTCCCTTTGTTCAAGAAGGAGAGTAGAGACAACCCTGGGAATTATAAACCAGTGAGCCTTACTTCTGTTGTGGGCAAAGTTTTGGAAAGGATTATAAGAGATAGGACAGGAAATGGCAAATGGAATTTAATGTTGGCAAGTGTGAGGTGGTTCACTTTGGTAGGAAGAATGGTAGGAAGGACTATTACTTACGTGGCGAAAAACTGCAGCAGGCGACGGTGCAGAGGGACCTCGGGGTCCTTGTGCATGAGTCGCAAAAACCCAGCTTGCAGGTGCAGCAGGTGGTCAGGAAGGCGAATGGGATGCTGGCCTTCATAGCAAAGGGGATTGAATATAAAAGTAGGGAGGTCTTGCTGCAGCTGTATAGGGCATTGGTGAGGCCGCAGCTGGAGTACTGTGTGCAGTTTTGGGCGCCGCACCTGCGCAAAGATATTTTGGCCTTGGAGGGAGTGCAGAGGAGGTTTACTAGGCTGATACCGGAGTTGAGAGGATTGAGCTATGAGGAGAGGCTGAATAAACTAGGCTTGTACTCGTTAGAGTTTAGAAGAATGAGGGGAGATCTCATTGAGATGTATAAGATGATGAATGGGATGGATAGGATAGAGGTGGAGAGACTCTTCCCGCTCAAAAAAGACAGTAGGACTAGGGGGCACAGCCTCAAGATAAAGGGGGGGCGTTTTAGAACGGAGTTGAGGAGGAACTTCTTCACTCAAAGGGTGGTGAATCTCTGGAATTCTCTACCCGTTGAAGTGGTGGAGGCTGCCTCGCTAAATATTTTTAAGACGCGGGTTGATGGGTTTTTGATAAGAGAGGGGATTAAGGGTTATGGGGAGAGGGTGGGAAGGTGGAACTGAGCCATGACAGATCAGCCATGATCTTATTGAATGGCGGGGCAGGCTCGAAGGGCCAGATGGCCTACTCCTGCTCCTATTTCTTATGTTCTTATATTCATCTAGAAAGGAATAATTTGATTAGGGATAGTCAACACGGTTTTGTGAAAGGTAGGTTGTGCCTCACAAACCTTATTGAGTTCTTTGAGAAGGTGACCAAAGAGGTGGATGAGGGTATAGCAGTTGATGTGGTGTACATGGATTTCAGTAAAGCGTTTGATAAGGTTCTCCGTGGTAAGCTACTGCAGAAGATACGGAGGCATGGGATTGAGGGTGATTTAGCGGTTTGGATCAGGAATTGGTTAGCTGTAAGGAGACATTGTTCCTGTGGAGCAGCATCGAGAGGCAGTGATTTCTGGGCGTGTGTGGAGGTTGCGAGTAAGGTATATTTTCTTGTTTATATTTTTTAACTTTTATTTCTAGTTTAAAGTCGCGAGTAGCGGTGTTTTTTTTTCTTTTTTTAAATTAGTTCGAAACCGGAAGTCGTCACTAGGACGCTTACCGGTATTTGTAGTTTTTTTTTCGGGTTTCTGACCCTATAAATTGGCACAGAGAGGATACCCGATTCTCTACACTGGTAGAGAATCCCACCCTCCCACCTCCTCTAACCTAATTATAAGTGTGGGGGAAGTTTTTTTTGTTGGTTTTCTTTTCTACTGGAAATTGTTTCAGGGATGGCAGTTCAGGCAGTAAGCTGCACCTCCTGTGATACGTATGTGGTGAGGGACATCAGTAGTGTTTCTGCTGATTTTACCTGTAGGAAGTGTGTACAATAGCAGCTTCTAGAGAAGTGTGTTAAGGAGCTGGAGCTGGAATTGGAGGAACTCCGGATAATTCGGGAGGCTGAGGCGGACATCGACAGGAGTTACAAGGAGATAGTCACTCCTAGAAATGGGTCTTGGGTAACTGCCAGGAAGAGGGGTAAGAAGCAATTGGGGGGACAATCCCCTGGGGCTGTTCCCCTCCAAAATAGGTTTTCTGTCCTGGAGGCTACAGTTGGGGAGGAATCAACTGGGGATAGCCAAAGAGAGCAGGTCTCTGGGGGTGAGCCTGTTGTAAAAGCTCAGGTGGTTAGGGGTTGTAAAAGATTGGGCCTCGTGATTGGGGACTCCACAGTTAGGGGGACGGATAGGAGAGTTGGTAGTAATGGTAGGGACTCAGGGCTGGTGTGTTACCTACCAGGGGCTGGGGTCCGGGATGTTTCAGAGAGGGTGTTCAGGACTCGTAAGGGTGAGGAGGATCAACCCCAAGTCGTAATTCATGTGGGGACGCATGACATAGGGAGGCTAAGGGAAGGGGATATTAAGCAGAGATTTATGGAGTTGGGGTGGAAACTTAAGGCCAAGTCAGACAGAGTGGTTATCTCCGGACTCTTGCCTGTGCCACGGGATAGTTTAGAGAGGAATAGAGAGAGGGAAAGTTTGAACTCGTGGCTGAGGGGATGGTGCAGGAGGGAGGGGTTCAAGTACTTGAGCAATTGGGGCTCATTCTGAGGAAGGTGGGACCTCTATAAGAGGGATGGTCTACACCTGAATCAGAGGGGGACCAATATCCTGGGGGGTAAATTTGCTAAGGCTATGCAGGGAGGTTTAAACTGATTCGGAGGGGGGGTGGGATCCTGAGTAGAGGGGTTGAAAGTGAGGGGGGCACAGATGGGGACTGCAATGCACAGCATCGTGAGAGTGAAGCGGAGCAGGGTTTGAAATGCGTATACTTTAATGCGAGGAGTATTCGCAATAAAGTGGATGAACTTGCAGCGTGGATCAGTACCTGGGACTTCGATGTTGTGGCCATTTCAGAGACATGGATAGAGCAGGGGCAGGAATGGTTGTTGCAGGTCCCGGGGTACAAATGCTTTAGTCGGAGTAGAGAAGGAGGTAGAAGGGGGGTAAGGGTAGCATTATTGGTCAGGGACTGTATCACAGTGTCAGAGAGGAAGTTTGATGAGGACTTGTCTGTTGAGGTAGTATGGGCTGAGGTTAGAAATAGGAGAGGAGAGGTCACCCTGTTGGGAGTCTTTTATAGACCTCCTAAAAGTTCTAGAGAGGTTGAGGAAAGGATTGCGGAGACGATCCTGGATAGGAGTGAAAGTAATAGGGTAATTGTTATGGGGGACTTTAACTTTACTAATATTGATTGGAATAGTTATAGCTCTAGCTCGTTAGAGGGGTCAGTTTTTGTACAAAGCGTGCAGGAACGTTTTTTAACTCAGTATGTAGATAGGCCAACTAGAGGTGAGGCTATATTGGATTTGGTGATGGGAAATGAGCCAGACCATGTGCTAGACTTAGAAGTTGGGGTGCATTTTGGTGATAGTGATCACAATTTGGTTACGTTCACCTTAGTGATGGAAAGGGATAGGCATGAACCTCGGGTCAGTAGTTTTAGCTGGGGGAAGGGTAATTAGAACAAAGAACAATACAGCACGGGAAACAGGCCCTTCGGCCCATAATTATGAGGCTATTAGGAGAGAATTAGGAAGCATAGGTTGGACTAGGAGAGTACAGAGTCTCGGAATGTCCGAAATATGGAGTTTTTTCAAGGAGCAGCTACTGCGAGTCCTTGATGTGCATGTCCCTGTCAGGCAAGGAGGAATTGATCGAGCTAGGGAACCGTGGTGCACTAAAAAAGTTGATTCGTTGGTTAAAAAGAAAAAGGAGGCTTATGTTCGGATGAGACGTGTGGGCTCGGGTAGTGCACTAGAAAGCTTTAGATTGGCTAGGAGGGAGTTAAAGAGAGAGTTAAGAAGGGCTAAAAGAGGACATGAGAAGACTTTGGCTGATAGGATTAAGGAGAATCCTAAGGCATTCTATAGATATGTTAAGAACAAAAGGTTGGTTAGGGCAAGATTGGGGCCAGTTAGAGACAGCAGTGGGAATTTATGTGTGGAGCCGGAAGAGATTGGAGAGGCACTGAACCAATATTTCTCTTCGGTGTTCACGCAGGGAGATAAAAATGTAGCTGTGGAGAACACTGGGTTACAGGGTTGTAAATTGGACAGTATTGCAGTTGATAAGGGGGATGTGCTGGATATTCTTGAGGGTTTGAAAATAGATAAGTCCCCTGGGCCGGACGGGATTTATCCTAGGATTCTCTGGGAGGCAAGAGAGGCGATTGTAGAGCCTCTGGCTCTGATCTTCAGGTCGTTGTTGGTCACCGGTATAGTACCGGAAGATTGGAGGACAGCGAATGTTGTCCCATTGTTTAAGAAGGGGAACAGAGACTTCCCCGGGAATTATAGACCGGTGAATCTTACTTCTGTTGTGGGCAAGGTTTTAGAAAAAATTATTAGGGATAGGATTTATAGTTATTTGGAGAGTAATGAATTGATTGGAGATAGTCAGCATGGTTTTCTGGAGGGTAGGTCGTGCCTTACTAACCTTATTGAGTTTTTTGAGAAAGTGACCAAAGATGTGGATGGGGGTAAGGCAGTTGACGTGGTATATATGGACTTTAGTAAGGCTTTTGATAAGGTTCACCATGGAAGGCTTCTGCAGAAATTGCAGATGTATGGGATTGAGGGTGATCTAGGAAATTGGATTAGGAATTGGCTAGCGGATAGGAGACAGAGGGTGGTGGTTGATGGTAAATATTAATCATGGAGTTCAGTTACGAGTGGTGTGCCTCAGGGATCTGTTTTGGGGCCACTGCTGTTTGTAATTTTTATTAATGATCTGGATGAGGGTATAGTTGGGTGGATTAGTAAATTTGCTGATGACACCAAAGTCGGAGGTGTGGTAGATAGTGAGGAAGGGTGTCTTAGTCTACAGGGAGACTTGGACAAGTTACAGAGCTGGGCCGAGAGGTGGAGGATGGAGTTTAATGTGGAAAAGTGTGAGGTAATTCACTTTGGCAGGAATAACGGATGTTTAGAGTATTGGGCTAACGGGAGGACTTTGAATAGTGTTGATGAACAGAGGGATTTAGGTGTATGTGTACATAGATCCCTGAAAGTTGGGAAACAAGTAGATAGGGTTGTTAGGAAGGCATACGGTGTCTTGGCGTTTATTGGTAGGGGGATTGAATTTAGGAGTCGCAGCGTCATGTTGCAACTGTACAAAACTCTGGTGCGGCCGCACTTGGAGTATTGTGTGCAGTTCTGGTCCCCACATTATAGGAAGGATGTGGAGGCATTGGAAAGGATGCAGAGGAGGTTTACATAAGAACATAAGAAATAGGAGCAGGAGTAGGCCATCTGGCCCTTCGAGCCTGCCCCGCCATTCAATAAGATCATGGCTGATCTGTCATGGCTCAGCTCCACCTTCCCGCCCTCTCCCCATAACCCTTAATCCCTTCTCTTATCAAAAACCCATCAACCCGTTTCTTAAAAATATTTAGCGAGGCAGCCTCCACCACTTCAACGGGCAGAGAATTCCAGAGATTCACCACCCTTTGAGTGAAGAAGTTCCTCCTCAACTCTGTTCTAAACCGCCTCCCCTTTACCTTGAGGCTGTGCCCCCTAGTCCTACTGTCTTTTTTGAGCGGGAAGAGTCTCTCCACCTCTATCCTATCCATCCCATTCATCATCTTATACGTCTCAATGAGATCTCCCCTCATTCTTCTAAACTCTAACGAGTACAAGCCTAGTTTATTCAGCCTCTCCTCATAGCTCAATCCCCTCAACTCCGGTATCAGCCTAGTAAACCTCCTCTGCACTCCCTCCAGGGCCAAAATATCTTTGCGCAGGTGCGGCGCCCAAAACTGCACACAGTACTCCAGCTGCGGCCTCACCAATGCCCTATACAGCTGCAGCAAGACCTCCCTACTTTTATATTCAATCCCCCTCGCTATGAAGGCCAGCATCCCATTCGCCTTCCTGACCACCTGCTGCACCTGCAAGCTGGGTTTTTGCGACTCATGCACAAGGACCCCGAGGTCCCTCTGCACCGTCGCCTGCTGCAGTTTTTCGCCACGTAAGTAATAGTCCTTCCTACCATTCCTCCTACCAAAGTGGACCACCTCACACTTACCAACATTAAATTCCATTTGCCATTTCCTGGCCCATTCGCCCAGCCTATCTAGATCCTTCTGCAGACTCTCCACACCCTCCTCACAATTTGCCTTTCCCCCAATCTTGGTGTCATCAGCAAATTTCGACACCCTGCACTCGGTTCCCTCCTCCAGATCATCTATATAAATGGTAAATAGCTGAGGCCCCAGCACCGACCCCTGGGGCACTCCACTAGTCACCAACCGCCAATCCGAATAGCATCCATTGACCCCCACTCTCTGCCTCCTATTTGACAACCAATCCTCTATCCACGCTAACACCCTACCCCCAACTCCATGTCCCCTGACCTTCTGCAATAACCTCTTGTGAGGTACCTTGTCAAACGCCTTCTGAAAATCCAGAAAGACCACATCCACCGGCTCTCCTGTTGCCTGGTATGGAGGGGAGGTCCTATGAGGAGAGACTGAGGGATTTGAGGTTGTTTTCGTTAGAAAGAAGGCGGCTACGAGGGGACCTTATTGAAACATATAAGATGATTAGAGGTTTAGATAGGGTGGACAGTGATAGCCTTTTTCCTCAGATGGAGAAAGCTAGCACGAGGGGGCATAGCTTTAAATTAAGGGGGGGTAGTTATAGGACGGATGTCAGGGGTAGGTTCTTTACCCAGAGGGTGGTGAGGGATTGGAATGCCCTGCCTGCTGCAGTTGTAAGTGCGCCTAGTTTGGGGGCGTTTAAGAGATCCATGGATAGGTTTATGGACGAAAAGGGATTGGTTTAGATTAGAGGGTCTTTGTTTTTTAACTGGTCGGCGCAACATCGTGGGCCGAAGGGTCTGTTCTGCGCTGTAATGTTCTATGTTCTAGAGAGTGGTGGTTGATGGGAAATGTTTATCCTGGAGTTCAGTTACAAGTGATTTACCTCAAGGATCTGTTTTGGGACCACTGATGTTTGTCATTTTTATAAATGACCTGGATGCGGGTGTAGAAGGATGGGTTAGTAAATTTGTGGATGACACTAAAGTCGGTGGAGTTGTGGACAGTGAGGATGGATGTTGCAGGTTACAGAGGGACAGAGATAAGCTGCAGAGCTGGGCTGAGAGGTGGCAAATGGAGTTTAATGTGGAACAGTGTGAAATGATTCACTTTGGAAAGAGTAACAGGAATACAGAATACTGGGCTAATGGTAAGATACTTAGTAGTGTGAATGAGCAGAGAGATCTCGGGAAAGGGTGCAGAGGAGGTTTACCAGGATGTTGCCTGGTATGGTGGGAAGGTCTTATGAGGAAAGGCTGAGGGACTTGAGGTTGTATTAGAGAGAAGAAGGTTAAGAGATGACTTAATTGAGACATACAAGATGATCAAAGGATTAGATAGGGTGGACAGTGAGAGCCTTTTTCCTCGGATGGTGATGGCTAACACGAGGGGACATAGCTTTAAATTGAGGGGTGATAGATATAGGACGGATGTCAGAGGTAGGGTCTTCACTCAGAGAATAGTAAGGATGTGGAATTCCCTGCCTGTAACAGTAGTGGATTCTTTAAGGGCATTTAAATGGTCATTGGATAAACATATGGATGATATTGGAATAGTGTAGGTTAGATGGGCTTTAGATTGGTTTCACAGGTTGGTGCAACATCGAGGGCCAAAGGGCCTGTATTGCACTGGAATATTCTGTAACATTGAAAAGAGAATTGGAGAAATATTGGATGGCCCAAAATGTGCAGGGTTATGGGGATGGAGCAGGTGTGTGGAACTAATTAGTTAACTCTTTCAAAGAACTAGCACAGACATAATGAATCAAAAGGTCTTTCTCATGCAGTATCATATTATGATTTTGCAAAATTAGATTCAGGAATTACTCCTTTTGATTGAAGAATTGCAAATGCCACTGCATCATTTAGAAAGAGGAGAAATTAGATAACTCTTGCCTTGTCAGTTGTGTGCGAGTGATCAGGAATGTATTATCAGACACAGAGTAACTGAGCTCTTTACAGCTTTCATAGAATCCAAAATAATTTACAGCAAAGCAAAAGAGCATTTCAGCATAACTGGTATACAGCAGAGCAGCAGCTCATACTGATCCCAGTCAGTCCAGATTTGTGAGAGTGCTACTGACTAAGATAGTCACATTTTATAAGGGTATTGTTAACAATGGTGTCTTTCAGTTTTGTCCCTTTGAATGTCCAGAAGACATTTAATAAATGAGATTCTGCAGTGGTTTTACCGAGGAGACTAAAAACATATCTTGTGAAATGGACTGGTAATCTAAACTGGATTTTCAAGAACTGTCACAGGCTTGATGGATTGGATGGCTGCAGTTTGCTGTATGATTCTATAATAAGGCCATTAGAATGTTGACCTTTATGTTAAGAGATCTGGAATACAAAGGATACAAGAATACAAAGAAGTAATGCTTTATTGTGAGGCACCAAAAGTACTGTGTTCTGTTTGAACATATATCGAGCTTTTCCATCATTCCATTGTATCCTGATTTCTTGAACCTTACCTCCAGCTCAAGCCTTGCTTCTGTATGCTTAATGCTTCTGTTCAACAAAACTCAAATCAATTTCATTTTTGAAATTTCGGATTGAAGCCCCGCCTTTAGATCTTTTTAGGGAGGGTGTTCCAGATTTCCATATTCTCCATTCTGAGAGGCAGTGCCTGGAACTGAACCAAATCTCTCAACTGCTTTAACATAAATTCTGCTTCCTTTGGATTCCAAACTCCTGGAAATTAAGGTCAACATTCCATTAGCCATGTTAATTATTTTTTAATGCCTGTCCACAAGGGTTTTGTGATTCTGGGGATATATTAGGAGGTGCAGTGCAGATTCACAAGGATGATCCAGGTTGTTAAGGAGGCGTACAGTGTGTTAGCTTTTATTGGTAGAGGGATTGAATTTCGGAGCCATGAGATCATGTTGCAACTGTACAAAACTCTGGTGCGGCCGCACTTGGAGTATTGCGTACAGTTCCGGTCGCCGCATTATAAGAAAGATGTGGAGGCATTGGAAAGGGTACAGAGGAGGTTTACCAGGATGTTGCCTGGTATGGTGGGAAGGTCTTATGAGGAAAAGCTGAGGGACTTGAGGTTGTTTTTGTTAGAGAGAAGAAGGTTAAGAGGTGACATAATTGAGGCATACAAAATAATCAGAGGATTGGATAGGGTGGACAGTGAGAGCCTTTTTCCTCGGATGGTGATGGCTAACAGGAGGGGACATAGCTTTAAATTAAGGGGTGGTAATTATAGGACGGATGTCAGAGGTAGGTTCTTTAATCAGAGGGTAGTAAGGGTGTGGAATGCCCTGCCTGCAGCAGTTGTGGACTCGCCAACTTTAAGGGCGTTCAAATGGTCAGTGGATAGGCATATGGATAATATTGGAATAGTTTAGGTTTGAGGGTCATTAGTTTTGTTCCACTGGTCGGCGCAACATTGAGGTCCGAAAGGCCTGTACTGTGCTGTAATGTTCCATGTTCTATTTTTTAAATTCATTTGTGAGGTGCTGGCTCAGTCAGCATTTAATATTACCCTTGAGAAAGTGGAGCTGAGCTGCCTTCTTGTACCGTTGCAATCTGCCTGGTGTACGTACACCCACCATGCTGTAACATGGACATGTACCAAAATCAACTTTTTAAAAACCAGCACTGAAAGGGTTAAATGTTGAAAAAAGGTTACAAAGACTAGGCTCTCTTGAGTTATAAAGATCTAGGATGATCCAATTGAGATGTTTAAAATGATAAAGGAACTGAATAATGTAGATGGAGAGAAACTATTTCCTTTGTGGGAATGACCTTAAATTTGGAGCTAGGTCATGTGGGAGTTGATGTCAGGAACTAATTTTACTACAAAGATCCATTTTGGTAGGAAGAATGAGAGTGAGTGCAAACTAAACGGTATAATTTTGAAAGGAGCTGCAGGAAGAGAAAGATTTAAGAGTCTCTGTAAACACATCAGTGACCATTAATTCCATTAGTTTTAAGATAGCTATGGAGAATGATAAGTCTGTCCCAAAAGTTAAAATTCTAAATTGGGCAAGGCCAATGTTGATGGTATTAGGCAGGAACTTTCAGAAGTGAATTGGGGGAGTCTGTGGGAAGGCAAAGGGATGTCTGGTAAGTGGGAGGCTTTCAAAAGTGTGTTAACCCAGGGTTCAGGGTAAACACATTCCTTACAGAGTGAAGGGCAAGGCTGGCAGAAGTCAGGAACCCTGGATGACTCGGGATATGGAGGCCCTGGTCAAGAAGAAGGAGGCACATGATTTGCACAGGCAGCTGGGATCAAGTGGATTCTTTGAAGTGTATAGAGGGTGTAGGAGTAGAGTTAAGAGAGAAATCAGGAGGGCAAAAAGGGGACATGAAATTGTTTTGACAGATAAGGCAAAGGAGAATCCAAATAGCTTCTACAAATACATAAAGGGCAAAAGAGTAACAAGGGAGAGTGCGGATCCAGAAGAATTGGGTGAGATCCTAAATGAATATTTCTCAGTATTCACTGTTGAGAAAAGCATGGATGTTGGGGGAATTGGGGAAATAAATAATGATGTCTTGAGGAGTGCACATATTACAATGAAGAAGGTGCTGGAAGTCTTAAAGCGTGTCAATGTAGATAAATCTGCACGACCTGATGAGGTTATTCCAGGACATTGTGGGAGGCTAGGGAGGAAATTGCGGGTCCCCTAGCTAAGATATTTGAATCATTGATAGCCACAGGTGAGGTGCCTGAAGATTGGAAGGTGGCATTTGTAGAAGCTCTTTGGATTCTCTCTTGCTTTTTCTGCCAAAACAATTTTGTGTCCCCTTTTTGCCCTCCTGATTTCTCTCTTAACTCTACTCCTACACCCCCTATACTCTTCAAGGGATCCACTTGGTCCCAGCAGTTTATGCATGTCATGTGTCTCCTTCTTCTTGACCTGATCTGTGCTGATATAATGCTCCACACAAACTTCCTCCCACTCTAAACCTAAATACAAAAATTTGTATTCCTTTCTCCCATGTGTTTATCTTAAAGGGTTTTCTCCGGGTGCTCCGGTTTCCTCCCACACCCCAAAGATGTGCTATTAGGCTGATTGGAGGTAATAAATTGTCCCTAAATTAGTTTCCCTCAATGTGGAATGCCATGGGTATAGATAAGGGTCATGGGTGGAGGGGGGACTGGTAATGTTAAAAAGGCGGCACGGGCTCGTTGGGCCGAAGGGCCTGTTTCCCGAGCTGTTTTTGTTCTTTTCTTCTTTTAAAGAGTCAAGAAGTTTCAGGGAATTTCTCAGTCACTAGATGTGCTGTTTTTGGAAGTGGGGATGTGCACATTGAAAGTTGTGATGTCTTTTCAGTTCACAGAGCTTGATCACATGTTACCCACATTGGAGGAAGCTGCTCGGTTGCCCAACAGTTGCCAGTCCGACGTGGCCAATAACAGCCTGGTATCCAGGGGTGAGAGGAAGGAGCAGCTGTGTGACCCTCTGCACTCCAACAGCGTGACCAGGACACTTCAGCGCCTTAAGAGTAGGTTATATTTGACCATTGAGTATTTGTCACCTTAACCACACTACCCCTCTCCCAGTCACTCAAACATTTCCCATTCTATCTCCCCACCCCCACAAACAAACCTCCTGCCCCTCCTCCCTTGTCTTTCCGACCCCTTTGTTGCTGTGAGGAGGAGCTTGGGGAGCTGGGGATGAATTGGAGTGGGTTTAATATCCTGTCTGAGTTATGGTTGTCGTTATCTAAAGCTAATGTATTGTCCATGTTTGATTGTTCCTTTTGTTTCTTGGTGTTTGTCTCTTTGTTGGAAGGTTTGCCAGAACTGGACTCAGGGCTCAGGGGACAGCAACTTTCCATGTCCAGGACGGAAGAGCAGCAAACCTGGAGCAACAGCAGCAAGACAGACAGAAATGAGGATGGGTGAGCAAAAATACTCAACCTTCGAGTCAATTCAGGGTAGCACCAAAAGTACAAGTTCTAGCAGAGCAACAGTGTGTGTGTGCGTGTGTGTGCGTGTGTGTGTGTGCATGTAGAGCAACTGTGTGTGCGCGTGCATAGCAATTGTATGCGCAATTGTATGCTGCAGAGCAACTATGTGTATGTGTTCGTGTGTGTGCAGAGCAACTGTGTGTGTGTGTGTGCAGAGCAACTGTGTGTGTGTGTGTGCAGAGCAACTGTGTGTGTGTGTGTGTAGAGCAACTGTGTGTGTGTGTGTGCAGAGCAACTGTGTGTGTGTGTGTGCAGAGCAACTGTGTGTGTGTGTGTGCAGAGCAACTGTGTGTGTGTGTGTGCAGAGCAACTGTCTGTGTGTGCAGAGCAACTGTGTGTGTGTGTGTGCAGAGCAACTGTGTGTGTGTGTGCAGAGCAACTGTGTGTGTGTGTGTGCAGAGCAACTGTGTGTGTGTGTGCAGAGCAACTGTGTGTGTGCGTGCAGAGCAACTGTGTGTGTGTGTGTGCAGAGCAACTGTGTGTGTGTGCAGAGCAACTGTGTGTGTGTGTGTGCAGAGCAACTGTGTGTGTGTGCAGAGCAACTGTGTGTGTGTGTGTGCAGAGCAACTGTGTGTGTGTGTGTGCAGAGCAACTGTGTGTGTGTGTGTGCAGAGCAACTGTGTGTGTGTGTGTGCAGAGCAACTGTCTGTGTGTGCAGAGCAACTGTGTGTGTGTGTGTGCAGAGCAACTGTGTGTGTGTGTGCAGAGCAACTGTGTGTGTGTGTGTGCAGAGCAACTGTGTGTGTGTGTGCAGAGCAACTGTGTGTGTGCGTGCAGAGCAACTGTGTGTGTGTGTGTGCAGAGCAACTGTGTGTGTGTGCAGAGCAACTGTGTGTGTGTGTGTGCAGAGCAACTGTGTGTGTGTGTGTGCAGAGCAACTGTGTGTGTGTGTGTGCAGAGCAACTGTGTGTGTGTGTGTGCAGAGCAACTGTGTGTGTGTGTGTGTGCGCAGAGCAACTGTGTGTGTGTGTGTGCAGAGCAACTGTGTGTGTGCGTGCAGAGCAACTGTGTGTGTGTGTGTGCAGAGCAACTGTGTGTGTGCAGAGCAACTGTGTGTGTGTGTGTGCAGAGCAACTGTGTGTGTGTGCGTGCAGAGCAACTGTGCGCGTGTGCGTGCAGAGCAACTGTGCGTGTGTGTGTGCAGAGCAACTGTGCGTGTGTGTGTGCAGAGCAACTGTGTGTGTGTGTGTGCAGAGCAACTGTGTGTGTGTGTGTGCAGAGCAACTGTGTGTGTGTGTGTGCAGAGCAACTGTGTGTCTGTGTGTGCAGAGCAACTGTCTGTGTGTGCAGAGCAACTGTGTGTGTGTGTGTGCAGAGCAACTGTGTGTGTGTGTGCAGAGCAACTGTGTGTGTGTGTGTGCAGAGCAACTGTGTGTGTGTGTGCAGAGCAACTGTGTGTGTGCGTGCAGAGCAACTGTGTGTGTGTGTGTGCAGAGCAACTGTGTGTGTGTGCAGAGCAACTGTGTGTGTGTGTGTGCAGAGCAACTGTGTGTGTGTGCAGAGCAACTGTGTGTGTGTGTGTGCAGAGCAACTGTGTGTGTGTGTGTGCAGAGCAACTGTGTGTGTGTGTGTGTGCAGAGCAACTGTGTGTGTGTGTGTGCAGAGCAACTGTGTGTGTGCGTGCAGAGCAACTGTGTGTGTGTGTGTGTGCAGAGCAACTGTGTGTGTGCAGAGCAACTGTGTGTGTGTGTGTGCAGAGCAACTGTGTGTGTGTGTGTGCAGAGCAACTGTGTGTGTGTGCGTGCAGAGCAACTGTGCGCGTGTGCGTGCAGAGTAACTGTGTGTGTGTGTGTGCAGAGCAACTGTGTGTGTGTGTGTGCAGAGCAACTGTGTGTGTGTGCAGAGCAACTGTGTGTGTGTGTGTGCAGAGCAACTGTGTGTGTGTGTGTGCAGAGCAACTGTGTGTGTGTGTGTGCAGAGCAACTGTGTGTGTGTGTGTGCAGAGCAACTGTGTGTGTGCGTGCAGAGCAACTGTGTGTGTGTGTGTGCAGAGCAACTGTGTGTGTGTGCAGAGCAACTGTGTGTGTGTGTGTGCAGAGCAACTGTGTGTGTGTGTGTGCAGAGCAACTGTGCGCGTGTGCGTGCAGAGCAACTGTGTGTGTGTGCGTGCAGAGCAACTGTGTGTGTGTGTGCAGAGCAACTGTGTGTGTGTGTGCGTGCAGAGCAACTGTGTGTGTGTGTGTGCAGAGCAACTGTGTGTGTGTGTGTGCAGAGCAACTGTGTGTGTGTGCAGAGCAACTGTGTGTGTGTGTGCAGAGCAACCGTGTGTGTGTGCAGAGCAACTGTGTGTGTGTGTGTGTGCAGAGCAACTGTGTGTGTGTGTGTGCAGAGCAACTGTGTGTGTGTGTGTGCAGAGCAACTGTGTGTGTGTGCAGAGCAACTGTGTGTGTGTGTGCAGAGCAACCGTGTGTGTGTGCAGAGCAACTGTGTGTGTGTGTGTGCAGAGCAACTGTGTGTGTGTGTGTGCAGAGCAACTGTGCGCTTGTGCGTGCAGAGCAACTGTGTGTGTGTGTGTGCAGAGCAACTGTGTGTGTGTGTGTGTGCAGAGCAACTGTGTGTGTGTGTGTGTGCAGAGCAACCGTGTGCGCGTGTGCGTGCAGAGCAACTGTGTGTGTGTGTGTGTGCAGAGCAACTGTGCGCGTGTGCGTGCAGAGCAACTGTGTGTGTGTGTGTGCAGAGCAACTCTGTGTGTGTGTGTGTGCAGAGCAACCGTGTGTGCGTGTGCGTGCAGAGCAACTGTGTGTGTGTGTGCAGAGCAACTGTGTGTGTGTGCAGAGCAACTGTGTGTGTGTGTGTGTGCAGAGCAACTGTGTGTGCGTGTGTGTGCAGAGCAACCGTGTGCACGTGTGCGTGCAGAGCAACTGTGTGTGTGTGTGTGTGCAGAGCAACTGTGCGCGTGTGCGTGCAGAGCAACTGTGTGTGTGTGTGCAGAGCAACTGTGTGTGTGTGTGTGTGCAGAGCAACCGTGTGTGCGTGTGCGTGCAGAGCAACTGTGTGTGTGTGTGCAGAGCAACTGTGTGTGTGCAGAGCAACTGTGTGTGTGTGTGTGCAGAGTAACTGTGTGTGTGTGCAGAGCAACTGTGTGTGTTTGTGTGCAGAGCAACTGTGTGTGTGTGTGTGCAGAGCAACTGTGTGTGTGTGTGTGCAGAGCAACTGTGTGTGTTTGTGTGCAGAGCAACTGTGTGTGTGCGTGCAGAGCAACTGTGTGTGTGTGTGTGCAGAGCAACTGTGTGTGTGTGCAGAGCAACTGTGTGTGTGTGTGTGCAGAGCAACTGTGTGTGTGTGTGTGTGCAGAGCAACTGTGTGTGTGTGTGTGCAGAGCAACTGTGTGTGTGTGTGTGCAGAGCAACTGTGTGTGTGTGCAGAGCAACTGTGTGTGTGTGCAGAGCAACTGTGTGTGTTTGTGTGCAGAGCAACTGTGTGTGTGTGTGCAGAGCAACTGTGTGTGTGTGTGCAGAGCAACCGTGTGTGTGTGTGTGCAGAGCAACTGTGTGTGTGTGTGCGTGCAGAGCAACTGTGTGTGTGTGTGTGCAGAGTAACTGTGTGTGTGTGTGTGCAGAGCAACTGTATGTGTGTGTGTGCAGAGCAACTGTGTGTGTGTGTGTGTGCAGAGCAACCGTGTGTGTGTGTGTGCAGAGTAACTGTGTGTGTGTGTGTGTGCAGAGCAACTGTGTGTGTGTGTGTGCAGAGTAACTGTGTGTGTGTGTGTGTGCAGAGCAACTGTGTGTGTTTGTGTGCAGAGCAACTGTGTGTGTGTGTGTGCAGAGCAACTGTGTGTGTGTGTGTGTGCAGAGCAACCGTGTGTGTGTGTGTGCAGAGCAACTGTGTGTGTGTATGCGTGCAGAGCAACTGTGTGTGTGTGTGCAGAGTAACTGTGTGTGTGTGTGTGCAGAGTAACTGTGTGTGTGTGTGTGCAGAGCAACTGTGTGTGTGTGTGTGCAGAGCAACTGTGTGTGTGTGTGCAGAGCAACTGTGTGTGTGTGTGTGCAGAGCAACTGTGTGTGTGTGTGTGCAGAGCAACCGTGTGTGTGTGCAGAGCAACTGTGTGTGTGTGTGCAGAGCAACTGTGTGTGTGTGTGCGTGCAGAGCAACTGTGTGTGTGTGTGTGCAGAGCAACTGTGTGTGTGTGTGCAGAGCAACTGTGTGTGTGTGTGCAGAGCAACTGTGTGTGTGTGTGTGCAGAGTAACTGTGTGTGTGTGTGCAGAGCAACCGTGTGTGTGTGTGTGTGTGCAGAGCAACTGTGTGTGTGTGTGTGCAGAGTAACTGTGTGTGTGTGTGCAGAGCAAACGTGTGTGTGTGTGTGCAGAGTAACTGTGTGTGTGTGTGCAGAGCAACCGTGTGTGTGTGTGTGTGCAGAGCAACTGTGTGTGTGTGTGTGTGTGCAGAGCAACCGTGTGTGTGTGTGCAGAGCAACTGTGTGTGTGTGTGTGCAGAGCAACTGTGTGTGTGTGTGTGCAGAGCAACCGTGTGTGTGTCTGCAGAGCAACTGTGTGTGTGTGTGCAGAGCAACTGTGTGTGTGTGTGTGCAGAGCAACTGTGTGTGTGTGTGTGCAGAGCAACCGTGTGTGTGTGTGTGCAGAGCAACTGTGTGTGTGCGTGCAGAGCAACTGTGTGTGTGTGTGTGCAGAGCAACTGTGTGTGTGTGTGTGCAGAGCAACTGTGTGTGTGTGTGTGCAGAGCAACTGTGTGTGTGTGTGTGCAGAGCAACCGTGTGTGTGTGTGTGCAGAGCAACTGTGTGTGTGCGTGCAGAGCAACTGTGTGTGTGTGTGTGCAGAGCAACTGTGTGTGTGTGTGTGCAGAGCAACTGTGTGTGTGTGTGTGCAGAGCAACTGTGTGTGTGTGTGCAGAGCAACTGTGTGTGTGTGTGTGTCTGCATGTGCGTGCAGAGCAACTGGGCTGCAGTGAGAAATCTGGGGGACTGACGGAGGTTTGCTGTGCCATAGATTTGGCCAAAATGAATTTCCTTAGAAGGAAATGCTTTAATTGAGGAATGTCAAATCTCTGAGGCAGAACAGTTCTTACCTCATTTGTGTGTGTGTGTAGCATGCATATATTTATGTGTGGTACGTGCATGCGTGTGCATGTGCACATTTGTTCACGGGGTGAGTGTGTGCGTGTGTGTGGTGAGTGTGCATGTGTGTGCGCCCTTCAGCTGTGTGGAGCAATGTGATGGAGAGTATCTGCATGCTATGATGGAGTGATACCTTGAGGGGGTGCTGCATGTTAAAGTGAAAAACACTAATAGGCCTCTTGGTCTCTCAGGGCCTGCTTCACTTCCCAGATGGATCAGCTGTTGTGCCCTCCGACAAGCACCGAGGGACGGAATGATGAGAAGGCACTCCTCGATCAACTCGTCTCGTTTCTTAGCGCCAAAGATGAGGTGGAGCTTGTGGAAATCGACAAGGCTCTTGGAATCGACAAACTCATTCAGGCAAGTCAGTAGCAACAGTGGATAGTAGGAAATAGCACATACTACCTCTCCTCAACGAGCCAGTTCAACCTTAGTACAACAGGCTGATGTGTGGCTGGTTTTGTGTACAGTGCAAACTACAAAGGCTCACAAATCCACAGTTTAGAATACAGCACAATGGCCATCTAACAGCGTAATCAGCACGAGGCAGGGTGAGATGTGCAACCGTAACACCTACATCGTAATGTGAACATATGAGAGTTTTGCTAAATGTGGAATGGATCATTAATATATTTAATTCCTATATTATTGTATTTAACACTACCTACCCTGGGAGTGTTTGATGGGGACAGTGTAGAGGGAGCTTTACTCTGTATCTAACCCCGTGCTGTACCTGTCCTGGGAGTGTTTGATGGGGGGACAGTGTAGAGGGAGCTTTACTCTGTATCTAACCCCGTGCTGTACCTGTCCTGGGAGTGTTTGATGGGGGGACAGTGTAGAGGGAGCTTTACTCTGTATCTAACCCCGTGCTGTACCTGTCCTGGGAGTGTTTGATGGGGGGACAGTGTAGAGGGAGCTTTACTCTGTATCTAACCCCGTGCTGTACCTGTCCTGGGAGTGTTTGATGGGGGGGACAGTGTAGAGGGAGCTTTACTCTGTATCTAACCCCGTGCTGTACCTGTCCTGGGAGTGTTTGACGGGGGGACAATGTAGAGGGAGCTTTACTCTGTATCTAACCCCGTGCTGTACCTGTCCTGGGAGTGTTTGATGGGGGACAGTGTAGAGGGAGCTTTATTCTGTATCTAACCCCGTGCTGTACCTGTCCTGGGAGTGTTTGATGGGGGGACAATGTAGAGGGAGCTTTACTCTGTATCTAACCCCGTGCTGTACCTGTCCTGGGAGTGTTTGATGGGGGGACAATGTAGAGGGAGCTTTACTCTGTATCTAACCCCGTGCTGTACCTGTCCTGGGAGTGTTTGATGGGGGACAGTGTAGAGGGAGCTTTACTCTGTATCTAACCCCGTGCTGTACCTGTCCTGGGAGTGTTTGATGGGGGGATAGTGTAGAGGGAGCTTTACTCTGTATCTAACCCCGTGCTGTACCTGTCCTGGGAGTGTTTAATGGGGGGACAGTGTAGAGGGAGCTTTACTCTGTATCTAACCCTGTGCTGTACCTGTCCTGGGAGTGTTTGATGGGGGGACAGTGTAGAGGGAGCTTTACTCTGTATCTAACTCCGTGCTGTACCTGTCCTGGGAGTGTTTGATGGGGGACAGTGTAGAGGGAGCTTTACTCTGTATCTAACCCTGTGCTGTACCTGTCCTGGGAGTGTTTGATGGGGGGACAGTGTAGAGGGAGCTTTACTCTGTATCTAACTCCGTGCTGTACCTGTCCTGGGAGTGTTTGATGGGGGACAGTGTAGAGGGAGCTTTACTCTGTATCTAACCCCGTGCTGTGCCTGTCATAAGAACATAAGAACATAAGAAATAGGAGCAGGAGTAGGCCATCTGGCCCTTTGAGCCTGCCCCGCCATTCAATAAGATCATGGCTGATCTGTCGTGACTCAGCTCCACCTTCCCGCCCTCTCCCCATAACCCTTAATCCCTTCTCTTATCAAAAACCCATCAACCCGTTTCTTAAAAATATTTAGCGAGGCAGCCTCCACCACTTCAACGGGCAGAGAATTCCAGAGATTCACCACCCTTTGAGTGAAGAAGTTCCTCCTCAACTCTGTTCTAAACCGCCCCCCCTTTATCTTGAGGCTGTGCCCCCTAGTCCTACTGTCTTTTTTGAGCGGGAACAGTCTCTCCACCTCTATCCTATCCATCCCATTCATCATCTTATACGTCTCAATGAGATCTCCCCTCATTCTTCTAAACTCTAACGAGTACAAGCCTAACCCCGTGCTGTACCTGTCCTGGGAGTGTTTGATGGGGAACAGTGCAGAGGGAGCTTTACTCTGTATCTAACCCTGTGCTGTACCTGTCCTGGGAGTGTTTGATGGGGAACAGTGCAGAGGGAGCTTTACTCTGTATCTAACCCTGTGCTGTACCTGTCCTGGGAGTGTTTGATGGGGGACAGTGTAGAGGGAGCTTTACTCTGTATCTAACCCCGTGCTGTACCTGTCCTGGGAGTGTTTGATGGCGGACAGTGTAGAGGGAGCTTTACTCTGTATCTAATCCCATGCTGTACCTGTCGTTGGAGTGTTTGATGGGGGACAGTGTAGAGGGAGCTTTACTCTGTATCTAACCCCGTGCTGTACCTGTCCTGGGAGTGTTTGATGGGGGGACAGTGTAGAGGGAGCATTACTCTGTATCTAACCTCGTGCTGTACCTGTCCTGGGAGTGTTTGATGGGGGGACAGTGTAGAGGGAGCTTTACTCTGTATCTAACCCCATGCTGTCCCTGTCCTGGGAGTGTTTGATGGGGGACAGCATAGAGGGAGCTTTACTCTGTATCTAACCCCGTGCTGTACCTGTCCTGGGAGTGTTTGATGGGGAACAGTGCAGAGGGAGCTTTACTCTGTATCTAACCCCGTGCTGTACCTGTCCTGGGAGTGTTTGATGGGGAACAGTGCAGAGGGAGCTTTACTCTGTATCTAACCCTGTGCTGTACCTGTCCTGGGAGTGTTTGATGGGGAACAGTGCAGAGGGAGCTTTACTCTGTATCTAACCCTGTGCTGTACCTGTCCTGGGAGTGTTTGATGGGGGACAGTGTAGAGGGAGCTTTACTCTGTATCTAACCCCGTGCTGTACCTGTCCTGGGAGTGTTTGATGGCGGACAGTGTAGAGGGAGCTTTACTCTGTATCTAACCCCGTGCTGTACCTGTCCTGGGAGTGTTTGATGGGGGGACAGTGTAGAGGGAGCATTACTCTGTATCTAACCTCGTGCTTTACCTGTCCTGGGAGTGTTTGATGGGGGGACAGTGTAGAGGGAGCTTTACTCTGTATCTAACCCCATGCTGTCCCTGTCCTGGGAGTGTTTGATGGGGGACAGCATAGAGGGAGCTTTACTCTGTATCTAACCCCGTGCTGTGCCTGTCCTGGGAGTGTTTGATGGGGAACAGTGCAGAGGGAGCTTTACTCTGTATCTAACCCCGTGCTGTACCTGTCCTGGGAGTGTTTGATGGGGAACAGTGCAGAGGGAGCTTTACTCTGTATCTAACCCCGTGCTGTACCTGTCCTGGGAGTGTTTGATGGGGGACAGTGTAGAGGGAGCTTTACTCTGTATCTAACCCCGTGCTGTACCTGTCCTGGGAGTGTTTGATGGGGGACAGTGTAGAGGGAGCTTTACTCTGTATCTAACCCCGTGCTGTACCTGTCCTGGGAGTGTTTGATGGGGGGACAGTGTAGAGGGAGCTTTACTCTGTATCTAATTTTCTTTACCTGCCTGGGAACATTGGATGTGAAATGCCCCATTAGGCAGTAGAAAGATCGAAGACGATTCTGTGCTCTGGAATTTGTGCATCATTATTTTTCACTCCCTTTGCCTTGCTCCATCTGCTGTAGAGTGGAGAACTTCGTCAGCTTCAAAATCGAGCAATGCCTCACACATACGTGTCAGTGGAGCCAAAGTCTGCACTATTCCAGCAGGGTTACTTGCCTGCCTCTCCTAACTGCACTGTAGCCAACCCGTCCTCTGGCCCAGCCCAGCAGCAGCTCACGTTCAGCCCAGTGCCTGGTGAAATAACATCTCGAGGAGCTTACCTCAGCAGCATGATGCTACATTCAGGACACAGCTTGGTGCGATCACCCACTATCACCAACCAGCTCCGACTCCAGCTACAGCAGAGGCTACAGGGACAACAGGTCAGTGTAATTTGCCCCATATAAACCGCTGCCACCCTGTATAGCTATCCACTGTAAAAACCTCTTCTCTGTCCCATAGAAACCCCCTGTCCTGAATGAACCATAATCCCCATTCCTGTACAAACCTCTATCTAGATAAACTCCTCCCAGAAATGCACCTCTCCACTAATTAATCCAAAGTCATTAAATCAAACATCTGAATCATCACAGAGGGCTCGTCACCATTGCTGTAAAGGTGAAATAGGGGGTATCGCAATTGCTGTAGTGTGTGTGACACAAGCAGTGGATGCATGGGATGGGCAGTATGTACATGGGGTGGACAGTGTGTACATGGGATGGGCAGTATGTACATGGGTGGACAGTGTGTACATGGGATGGGCAGTATGTACATGGGGTGGACAGTGTGTACATGGGATGGGCAGTGTGGGTAGTGTGTACATGGTGTGGACAATGTTCACACAAACAGCATGGTATGTATAGTATGGGCACTGTGGGAAACCTGTGGTTGGTGTGTGATTTGTTTGAGATGTGAGTGAAGTGTGGGAACCCTGGCTGCTGCAATGATTATGGGTCACTCTGCTTTCTCTGTAGATGCACCAGAATCGACAAGCTGTGATGGGTCATTTGGGAGGTGCCAGTTCGATGGGGGTTGGACTGCGTGCTGGGATACATCATAACCCTGCCCAGGTATTCAATCAGCATACATATCACATTAGGTTTCCCTGACCATGTAGCAGCACTCAGAGCGCCGGAGCTGGAAATGCAGGTAAGAAACACAAATATCGCACCCCCACTCCTGTATTCTCCAGCAGACTTGGAGATCCTAGTGGATTACCTCATGCAGGTATCTGACACAGATTTCCAGATACGTACAGAACACAAAAACACCATGGCGATCCTTCCAAATACATTCCAGAGCACTGATGATGGAATCCCAGATTGGATTTGGAGGGGTTTTAGAATAGTGATGTTTCTCTCTCTCTCTCCAGGCCCCCCTCAATGCAAAGATGGTTGCTCAGCGACAACGTGAATACATCAGCCAGCAGCACAGACAGTGGCAGATGATGCAGCAACATGCCTTACTGATGAGACAGCATGTCTCACCCCGCCTGGTTCGCCCTCCTCCACCAATCCAGTACCCACCCAGTTTCAGCACACCAGGGAACCAGTCTTCTTCAGCTAGCCCATTCACACCACCGGTGTCCAGTGCTGATCCCCAGCCGAACCCGTGCAACTCTCTCCATGGATTGGGAATGTCGAATACAGGAATGCCGAGTCATACAGAGCCACAGCCCAGGGCAGGTCTGATGCCCCAAATCCAGCAGAAGATTTCACAGTACCCAACCTCAGGTAAGAAATAGGTGCTACGAAGTGCATGACGATTGATCTGAGTTAACAGGCTGACACAATCAGGTCCCAGGAACTCAGCTCAACTTTTCTGTTGTGATTCAGTTTTTCTATAAGGCATTTGAAGCTCCCAGGAATTGGAGCAAGGGGGTATCAGTCTGAGTTCCTGCTTTGTGATGTGTTGCTTTCACACTGACAGTTTATAACCGGTACCAATTATTGTGCAGCTTTACCTCAACAGGGAGACGTACCTGTGGCTCCAAGTCTAAGCCCCAACAGCCCAACACTGTCTGCTTTTGTCCAGACAGCCCAGAGTACTGTGATGCAACAAGCTCCAGCCACACCCGGATATGACACACCAGAAGCAAAGGTGTGGCAGAGAGACATTCTGGAAAACAATAGGTACTGCAACTTCCCATCCACTGCTTGCTTCAGTTAGCCACTGATCAATGTACCTTGCTGTGTCTGTGTTTGTGTGCATAACTGATGCAGACTTCCTTATATTCCAGTGTGTACCCACAGGCTGGACCGCAGCAACCAGGCAATCTGGGGATGTATAACAACATGAGTATCACTGTGTCAATGGACAGTGGACCTGGCTCTGTCAGCAACCTCAGCCAGGTGTCTGGACAGATGCACATGGGGACCATGCAGCTGCCTTCAATCAGTTCAATGTGCCCTGAGCAGGTAAACAGTTTAGCAAAGGTTCCTTTTTGTAACATCTGACCTCAACTGGTCACTCATGGCCAAGTGCTTACTGCTGTCCTACTTCTCCTGACAGGTACAACAGGTCCAAGTGTTTGCTGACGTTCAGTGTACAGTGAATGTGGTTGGTGGAGACAATTACTTGAACCAATCAGGCTCCCTGGGGTCCCAGAAAAGCCAAGCGCGTGGAGAAGCTCCGCAGAGCCAACAGAAAAGCCTCCTTCAGCAACTGCTGACAGAGTGAGTGACAGCGTTGAAGAGGAAAGAACAAACTGCACATCTCACTGATTCAAACAGTAAACAGGTTCTGCAGGGAGTGACAGACGACTATTCAAAACTGGTCCACAATTCCTCTTTGCCTCTTGTTAGGGCATGGATGGTCTCAGACCTGTACAGGAGCTCTTGCCAGTCACTCAGCAAGAGGAGGTAAAGAATATAGCTGAGCAGCAACAGATGACCAGATGAAGGCGAGAGTTGAGAGTTTGCTATGGCACAAAGAAGGCGTGAGGTTAGAGGGTCGGAGCAGACTGTGCGTGGGACAGGTCACAACAAAAGCAGCTTCAGCATATAGCCAACATCTGACATTGCACCCGGCCATGGTTTACAAGAGACTGCTCCACGTCCCAACTTTTGCAGTAATTCTAGTCCTGGCTTTGTATAATTCAAGAATGAGAAAGAGGACATTCGAAAACAATGGAAGCAATAATTAGCGATTGGGATATTAAATATTTGTAGATAAGAGTTCTTGATCCTGCAGGTTCTGAGAACATTTCCAGCTGTGTTAAGCACAGCATTGTATTTAAGATTCTATGGTCCAAAGTAGATTACTTCTCACTGTAAATATTTCTGGGTGTTGCAGTCTTGTTCTGAATGTTTCTTTGTTGTGGAAACACTCAGTTCCATTGATGGTCCTTGGACCATCCCCTCCTTCCTGCAGACATATCTACAAGTGAACTGGAGGAGAATGATCATTCTATTTGTAAGCTGTGTTTAAGCAAATATAACAGCCTTTTGGGGATGGTGGGTGGAGTAAATACATTTAGAGGAAATTGTGTCCTAGGAGAGGATGTGCCCTTAGTAAAGTGGCCCTCTAGGAGACTTGCATGGGCAACCCTGCCCATGTCCTGTTTACACATCACCCATAGTGAATCAATAACTGGGCGGAAGATGTGGGGTAGAGGTCAGCAGCCTCATCAGGACCATCACCTTTTTTATCGAGACCCTTCCCTGCTGCTTATCCTGACTCGGAAACATATCATTGATATGTTTGAACTCACTCCTGAACAGCACCATGGGTGTTGTTCATGGACTGCAATCGTCAACATTGTGGCTCATCACCTTCTTCACTAAGTTAATTCTAGATGGGTAGTGCACACTGGCCCAGCTGCATCCCAGGACTGAAAAAATAAAGTCCAATCAGACAACATAATATTTACAGTAACCAAGTCTGGTTGACTGTGCGGGGCAGTGGTTATCGCTGTAACCTAATTTGATTGATTTTTTCAATTGTCTTCAGTTTCCTCTCCTGAGATTCTTGGGTAGGATTTCTCCATTCTCTGATCAATAACTAATTAAAAGATCCTTTAATAACCTGTTCACTGTGTACAGAGAATGGAGAAACAGGGTTGTTAGTGGGTAAAATGATTTGGGTTTTATACATAAAGGATGCAAGAAACCTGCATCGGCACAGGTAATGTCTTCAAATTATAAGAGTTTAAGATGTATTTTGATGTATTTAAAATGAATCTACAAATGTAAGCCAGAGGAGTTTAACTAACATCTGCTTCTCCTGTATTCTTACCATTTATCAAACATTTAACTACAAAGCTGTGAATAAAGTCTCTAAGTGATTCTGGTTGTGGACTATGTGTGAGTCATGCACTGAATAAAAATTTAAGTTTATTTATTAGTCACAAGTAGGCTGACATTAACACTGCAATGAAATTGTGAAAATGCCCCAGTCGCTACAGGTGTCGGTCCACCTTGTTGTCAAACGAGGGGAATGCACACGGTGGGTCATGTGTGGGCTGCTCTTGGAGGTTCCGGGAGTGGCCTAGTACTTGGTGTTGTTGTGTGTGCTTAATCCTGGACCGGTAGACGGGCACCGCAACAGCTCAGTGACTAGCACTGCTGGCTGTGCAGACACATGGATTTGGGCCTGTGTCTGTGGGAGTTTGTGCATTCTCCCTGTGGATGCGTGGGTTTCCTCCGGGCGCTCCGGTTTCCTCCCACACCCCAAAGATGTGCTCTTAGGCTGATTGGTATACCAAATTGACACTATTCTCCCCTGAATCTGGCTACATTAGGGGTTCCACTCACATACACACAGGGCAGGGTTGGTGTAGGGTGATGCGGCGGCACGGGCTCATTGGGCCGAAGGGCCTGTTTCCCGTGCTGGATTGTTCTTTGTTGCCACACTCCAGTGCCTGTTTGGGTACACCGAGGGAGAATTTAGCATGGCCACTGCACCTTACCAGCACATTTTTTGGACTGTGGGAAGAAACCCATACAGACTCCACACAGAGTCAACCAAACCAGGAACCAAATTTTACATTTTCACGAGAGGAAAGTGTGTTACGATCTTATTCAATGTTACAACTGAACGGGAAGATCTCAGAGTGGAAATCTGGCTCAAGTGACCATAACTTAAATGTGGAGTCAGAGTCTCAGGACTGCTAACTATTTTAACAAAATATGGGTGAACATGAAAAGTTGGATACTGATATAATGCTTCTTCACTCCCCATTAGCTTAACAAATATACAGATTTTTAAGGTCTAACAGATTACAAAATATATCTGAAACTACAATGGTCTCAGTAACACAAAGTCCTTTTTAAGCACAGGCTAGTTGTGGTCAAATATGCTCTCCACCTGAACACAATGAATGGCTGTGGATTTCTAATCCACCCAGATGATTGTCACATGAGAGTTTCCAAAACATATTTTTAAAGTCTTTTTCCACAGCAATGCTCTCCATCCGAAATTTGCATTCCAGAATCTAGTTTTTCCAAATGATTCTTAAATAAAGCTTCCCTTCCACTTTTAACAATGAATCCAGGATTTTCAATTCCCCCTTCAGGATCTCTTTGTCTCACCTGTTGTACAACCATTACTGCTTTAACTGTCGATTTCCAGATTCGAGGGAGATGGCACCAAACATTCAATTTATCTTTGAAATCTACTTTCCAACTTTAAAAAATCTGGTTACTGCAACTCTCTCCAACTCAGAACACTTTGTTTATCTGTCCCCTGAATTCTCCTGAACAATACATAGAACATAGAACATAGAACATTACAGCGCAGAACAGGCCCTTCGGCCCACGATGTTGCGCCGACCAGTTACAAAACAATGACCCACTTGCCTAAACCAATCCCTTTTCATCCATAAACCTATCCACAGATCTTTTAAACGCCCCCAAACTAGGTGCATTTACAACTGCAGCTGGCAGGGCATTCCAGTCCCTCACCACCCTCTGGGTAAAGAACCTACCCCTGACATCTGTCCTATAACTACCCCCCCTTAATTTAAAATCGTGCCCCCTCGTGTTAGCTTTCTCCATCCTAGGAAAAAGGCTATCACTATCTACCCTGTCTAAACCTCTAATCATCTTATATGTTTCAATGAGATCCCCTCTTAGCCGCCTTCTTTCCAGCGAAAACAACCCCAAATCTCTCAATCTCTCCTCATAGGATCTCCCCTCCATACCAGGCAACATCCTGGTAAACCTCCTCTGCACCCTCTCCAAAGCCTCTACATCCTTCTTGTAATGTGGGGACCAGAACTGCACACAAAACTCCAAGTGCGGCCGCACCAGAGATGTGTACAGTTGCATCATGACGCTACGACTCCTAAATTCAATCCCCCTACCAATAAACGCCAAAACTCCGTATGCCTTCTTAACAACTTTATCTACTTGATTCCCAACTTTCAGGGATCTATGTACACATACACCTAGATCCCTCTGCTCCTCCACACTATTCAAAGTCCTCCCGTTAGCCCTATACTCAACACATCTGTTATTCCTACCGAAATGAATTACCTCACATTTCTCCACATTAAACTCCATTCGCCACCTCTCAGCCCAGCTCTGCAACCTTTCTAAGTCATCCTGCAAACTATGACACCCTTCCTCACAATCTACCACACCTCCGACTTTGGTGTCATCAGCAAACTTACTAATCCACCCAACTATACCCTCATCCAGATCATTAATAAAAATTACAAACAGCAGTGGCCCCAAAACAGATCCCTGAGGCACACCACTTGTAACCGAACTCCATGATGAATATTTCCCATCAACCACCACCCTCTGTCTCCTATCTGCTAGCCAATTCCTGATCCAATTACCTAGATCACCCCCAATCCCATACATCTGCATTTTCTGCAGAAGCCTACCATGGTGAACCTTATCAAACGCCTTGCTAAAATCCATATACACCACATCAACTGCCTTACCCCTATCCACCTCTTTGGTCACTTTCTCAAAGAACTCGATAAGGTTAGTAAGGCATGACCTACCCGCTACAAAACCATGCTGACTATCTCTAATCAACTCATTACTTTCCAAATAACTATAAATCCTGTCTCTAATAATCCTTTCCAAAACTCTGGTCCAATACCCTGGTCTTTGTCCTCAACGCCAGCAATTATAAGACATTCTTTTTGACCAAATTTCCTGATTATCTAGACCGTATCTGGTTCTTTAGGAAATATGCCTCTTTGCAGGTTTCTCCTGGCAGAGTTGAGTAATGTTCACTCCCTAGTATCTTCCTTCAATGAGCAAAAACTAAAACATTTCTCCCTTAAAAGAGGCTCCAGTTGCTAAGCAATGGTGTTGCATTCTGACGTGGAGATGCTGAAGTTGGACTGGGGTAAACAAATGCCACTAGCTTTCGGAGCGCTGCTCCTTTGTCAAGAGATCTCCCACTCACCTGACAAAGGGGCAGTGCTCCGAGAGCTAGTGGCGTTTGCTACCAAATAAACCTGTTGGACTTTAATCTGGTGTTGTGAGACTTCTTATTGTGTTGCACTTTCTGCCAGCCTTTATTTACTCTTCATGTAGTAACCCTCTCTAAGCGCAATAGAAGCACAGTTTGAATTGAACAAACCCCCATGTAATCATCTTTGTCCAGCAATGAATCCAACTATAGGTTTTACCTTTCCTTACAGAAATATTAAAATTAAAATCACAAAAATTTAGCTTATCCCTAATATATAACCACTACAAAACCTTTAAAACTACCTTTGGTACCCTAACAAAGGGGAAAGATCAGCACAATCAAATCCAGTTCTTAAAACACCTTCTTAGATCTCATGCATTTTTTAAACTCCAGAAAATATAAGCTATGCTATCCAATCTCTTTATAATTTAATCCTCAATCCAATTATCAGTGAATTTGCAATGCAGCTGTGAGGTCAATATATTCCTCTTGAAGTGTGGTGTGTAGAACTGAATGCAATACTCTAAATTTACAAGGGACATGATGGCTTTGGAGGGGAAAGGATTGAAATAGTTCCAGGGGCGAACAATTATAATTGTATGGACTTACATCTCTCAATTATTGTAAAGATCCGTCTTGTTCACTGATGACCTGTTGGGAAGGAAATCTATTATGTGTAGACCTGGTTTGGCCTACACACAATTCCAGATCCACAGTAATGTGGTTGACTCTAAAGAAGTTTTTAAAGTTTATTTATTAATGTCACAAACAGGCTTACATTAACACTGCAATGAAGTTTCTGTGAAAATCTCCTAGTCACCACAGTAAGAACAAAGAAAACGACATCTCAGGAACAGGCCCTTCGGCCCACCAAGCTTGTACCGACCATGCTGCCTGACCAAACTAAAACCCTCTACTCTTCCAGGGACCATATCCCTCCATTCCCATCCTAGTCACGTATTTGTCAAAACGCCCCTTAAAAGTCACTATCATATCGGCATCCATGACCCCCCCCGACAGCGAGAGAATGTGGAAGGTACCCATTACTCTCTGTGCAAAAAACTTGCCTTGGACATCTCCTTTAAACTTTGCTCCTCGCACCTTAAACCTGTGCCCCCCCAATAATTGACTCTTCCACCCTGGGGAAAAGCTTCTGACTATCCACCCTGTCCATGCCTCTCAATCTTGTAGACTTCTGTCAAGTTGCCCCTCAACCTCCATCATGGCAGCAAGAATAAACCAAGTTTCTCCATCCTCTCCTCACAGCTCACACCCTCCATACCAGGCAACATCCTGGTAAATCTTTTCTGTACCCTCTCCAAAGTCTCCACATCCTTCAGGTAGTGTGGTGACCAGAATTGAACACTATATTCCAAGCGAGGCCTAACTAAGCTTCTATAAAGCTGCAACATGACTTGCCTATTTTTAAACTCAATGCCATGGCTGATGAAGACAAGTATGCCTTCTTGTCTACCTTCTCCACTTTTATTGACCTGTGTATCTGTACACCCAGATCCCTCTGCCTATCAATACTCTAAGGGTTCTGCCATTTACTGTATACTTTCTATCTGTATTAGACTTTTCAAAATACATTACCTCACATTTCACAGAATCCTACAGTGCAGAATGAGGCCATTTGGCCCATCTAGTCTGCACTGACCACAATCCCACCCAGGCCCTTTCCCAGTAAGCCTATGCATTTACCCTAACCATTCTCCTCGACGCTAAAGGTCAATTTAGCATAGCTAATCAACCTAACCCACACATTTTTGGACAGTGAAAGGGAACCGGAGCACCCAGAGGAAATCCATGCAGGCATGACAAAAACATGCAGACTCCACACAGTGACCCAAGCCAGGAATTGAACCTGGATCTCTGGTGTTGAGGCAGCAGTGCAAACCACTGTGCCACCCTGTCCGGATTAAACTCCATCTGCCATCTCTCCACCCAAGTCTTCAACTGATCTATATCCTGATGGTCCTCATCACTATCTGCAAATCCACCAACCTTTGTGTCATCCGCAAATTTACTAATCAATCCAGTTACATTTTCCTCCAAATCATTTATATATATTACAAACAGTAAAGATCCCAGCACTGATCCCTGAGAAATGCCGCAGCCCTCCATTCAAAAATGCACCCTTACATTGCTACCCTGTCTTCTTTGACCGAGCCAGTTCTGTATCCAGCTCACCTCTGATCCCGTGCGACTTCACTTTCGGAACCAGTCTGCCAATGTGGGACCTTGTCAAAGGTCTTACTGAAGTCCACGTAGACAACATCCACTGCCCTACCTCAATCATCTTCGTCACTTCCTCGAAAAAACCTCGATCAAGTTAATGAGACACGACCTCCCCTTGACAAAACTATGTTGCCTCTCACTAATACATCCACTTATTAGTGGGAATAATTCCTGTCTTGAAGAATCCTCTCCAACCATTTCAGGTAAGGCCCACCAGCCTGTAATTACCTGGATTATTCTTGCTACCCTTTTTAAACAAAGGGACAACATTGGCTATTCTCCAATCCTCTGGAACCTCCCCTGTAGCCAGTGAAGATACAAAGATTTCTCTCAAGGCCCTTCTCTGTGTTCTAGGGTATATCCCATCAGGTGCTGGGGATTTGTTTATCTTAACGTTTCTCAAGACCTGCAATGTCTTTTTGATCTCAACGTGACCCAAACTATCCACACACCGTTGCCCAGACTCATTATCCACCAAGTCCTTCTCTTTGATAAATATTGATGCAAATTACTCATTTGGTACCTCACCCATTTCCTCTGCTCCACGCATAGATTTCCTCTCCTGTCCTTGAGTGGGCCAAGCCTCTCCCTGGCTACCCTTTTGCTCTTTATGTATTTTCCTTAATCCTGCTGGCCAATGCTTTTTCATGACCCCCTTTTAGCCCTTCTTACTCCTTCCTTAAGTTTCTTTCTACTTTCCTTGTATTCCATATTTGCTTTGTGTGTTCTCAGTCTCCTAACTTTGACAAATGCTTCCTTTTTCTCTTTGACGAGGCTCACAATATCTCTCATTATCCAAGGTTCCCAAAACTTGCCATACTTATCCTTCATCCTTACAGGAATGTGCCGGTCCTGAATTCCTATCAACTTATACTTGAAAGCCTCCCACATGCCAGATGTTGATTTGCCCTCAAACATCTGCCCCAATCTCTATTCTTCAGTTCCTGTCTAATATTGTTGTAATTAGCCTTCCCCCAATTTAGCACTTTTAAGTTGAGGATTACGCTTATCTTTATCCATTAGGACTTTAAAGCTTATTGAATTATGTCCACTATTTCCGAACAACTCCCCTACTGAAACATCAACCACCTGGCCGGGCTCATTCCCCAATACCAGGTCCAGTATGGCCCCTTCCCAAGTTGGACTATCTACATACTGTTTCAAGACCACCTCCTGGATGCTCCTTACAAACTCAGCTCCATTCACTCCCCACACTAACCGAGTCCCAGTCAATATAGGGAAATTTGAAATCCATCACAATAACCCTGTTACTTTTGCACCTTGCCAAAACGCTCCTTGACACCAGATCTGCTTGCCACTTCTTGGTAGATGTTGCTGGTCAGACTTGTCCCAGAATGCACCAGTGAAGTCCCTCAGCCACCTCTACCAGATACTCCGGTGCCTGTTTGGGTACACTGAGGGAGAAATTAGCATGGCCAATGCACCTAACCAGTACGTCTTTCAGTCTGTGGGAAGAAATCAGAGCACGCAAAGGCAACCCATGCAGACACAGGGAGAACATGCAAACTCCAGACAGTAACCCAAGCCAGGAATTAAACCCAGATCCCTGGCACTGTGAGGCAGCAGTGTTAACCACTGTACCAAATACAACAGACCAAATACAACAGGCCAAATACAACAGACCAAATACAACAGACCAAATACAACAGGCCAAATGATCTTCTGCGCTGACCAGTCTGAGATTCTTACTGGCCATTATAAAGGATTATTTTTTAGATGCTAAATTCCATGGGATCATTTCTTAGAAACACAATTCCCCCAAGACCCATGAAAAGTCCTAAATTCTCACAAGGCACAGAAATTTCAAGCAACAAGTTCAGCAACTACTTTCCTCTTATAGAATACACATTTTAAATTCAAACTAAGCTAACACTTAAACACATGCAGTTTGTTGAAAACAAGATTTGAATAGGGAATGAAACCAGTCACGCAGCGAAAGTGTGAAAAAGTCTTTATTCAAACTTTACAATGGCCTACCTTGTAAAGGCTGGAGATTTTTTCATTTGTTACAGTCTAACTCCACTCTGGCTGTTTGTTGTTGTATAAGTTTAGACAGGTTTAGCAAATCTGGAGCTGTCAGAGTGGAATTCCAGCTCCTCTCAGACATCATTCTGAGATTTGTTATTTTGCCAGTGGGAACGGTTGATGAATTTGATATAACCAAAATTGTGTCAGGGTTTGGGTCACCATTTTACCCACTATAAACCCGGTTTCTCCACTCTCTATCGGGTGAAGATTTCACCATACTTCTTTCGTCTAAGACTCTTACACTATCTTCCCGTTGTTAATTTTAACTGTTTGTCGCAGATCTCAGACTTGCTCACTCAGTGACAAGATCCGCTTATATTGTATCAACAATCTATATATTAATTTTTTTTCATGCATCATGTGTACTGATTACTTCATTAAGAGATAGAGGTTTGGAAAAAACTCAAATGCTGCAACCTGGATTATGGACATTGATTAACTCAACTGCAATTTAAAACCATGTTTAAAGCAGATTGCATCTTGCTTAAAAGATATTAGACTGGCAGTTGAAGTTCTGACAGTTTACGAGGTTCATGACCAGTTTTCTGGCAGCAGTTCTGTTTGTTTGATTTTCTTTTCCAAAACTGAATTCAAAATTTTCAAGCAGTCATATAGGAGATTTCAGTTTACTTTAGGACTTCCTAAATTGTATGGGGAAGGGAGGGACAGAAAGGCGAGATGTAGGATTCTTGAAATCAACATGAAAGGTAACAGGACAAATAACACTGTAACTCATCATCCATCTTTAATATGACATGGCAGTCAGATCTGTAATCCCAGATCAAAACAGGGCCCATTGATTGTGTGTGATTAGACAGAGAAACATCTCTGGAGAAGCATGGTTAGATGGATGTAACCTTTTGATCTCCACTCACTTCAGCAGTTTCAGTTTTTTCAGCAGTTTCTGTACCTGGTTTTTGGGATAGGGCTTCAAGGCTAAACAAGTGGCAACATTCTCTGGTTGTTCAATCCAGAGCTTGTGATCAATGTTGGCTTCTCTCAAAGTTGCAGCAAGTTTGGTCAGAGTCTCTTCATCCGCTGCCTGCATTGAAAATAAAATTAGTCAATTCTAAGACAAACCTGCCGACCCAGATTACAAATACAAGAGAACATGATTTAAGGGTGAGGGGGGAGAGATATAATTTGGATATGAGAGGAAGGTTCTTTACGCAGAGAGTAGTGGGGGTATGGAACGCGCTACCGAGTGGGGTGGTGGAGGCGGGAACGTTGGACTCGTTTAAGGCTCAGTTATTTAGGCACATGAGTGAAACGAGGATGGAGGGTTATGGTAGGGGTTATTGAATAAGGGTTAGAACCTCGGGAGACACCGGAAAGGCAGGCTTGTGATTAACGTTTTTGTCTTTTATTCCGCAGGTGGAGGTCCACCTCGTTGTCAAACGAGGGGCATTCACACGGCGGGTCATGCGTGGGCTGCTCCTGGAGGTTCCAGGAGTGGCCTAGTACTTCGTGTCGGTGTGTGTGCTTGATCCTGGACCGGTAGATGGGCACCGCAACAGCTCAGTGACTAGCACTGCTGGCTGTGCAGATACATGGATTTGGGCCTGTGTCTGTGGGAGTTTGTGCATTCTCCCTGTGGATGCGTGGGTTTCCTCCGGGCGCTCCGGTTTCCTCCCACACCCCAAAGATGTGCTCTTAGACTGATTGGTTTACCAAATTGACACTATTCTCCCCTGAATCTGGCTAAGTCGGGGGTTCTATTCGTAGATACGCAGGGTAGAATAGGTGTAGGGTGATGCGGCGGCGTGGGCTCGTTGGGCCGAAGGGTCGGTTTCCCGTGCTGGGTTGTTCTTTCAGATATCAATTACTTCAAAGTTTCATTCCTTGGGTACAAAATCAATTTATTAGCGTCACAAGTAGGCTTTGATTAACACTGCAATGAAGTTAGTGAAAATCCCCTAGTCGCCACACTCCAGCACCTGTCTGGGTACACTGGGGGAGAATTTAGCACGGCCAATACACCCTAACCAGCAGGTCTTTCAGACTGTGGGAGGAAATGGGAGCACCCGGGGAGAACACCGCACAGACAGTGACTCAAGCCAGGAATTGAACCTGGATCCCTGGTGCTGTGAGGCAGCAGTGCTAACCATGCTGACTAACCCTGATGAACCTTTGTTTCTCCAAGTGTAGACAGATACTCTTCTTCAGCAGTCTCTCTACCACTGACATGAAATTCACTGCTCTGTAAGTTCCCTGGTTTATCTATACAACCCTTCTTAAATAGCAGATCCACATGATCTGTTCTCCAGTCATCTGGCACCTCCTCCAAGAAAGAGAGGAATTGAAAATTTGGATCAAAGCCTCTACAATCTCCTTCCTTTCCTTCCACAATGTGGAGATGCTAGCATTGAACTGAGACAGGCATAGTACGAAATTACACAACACCTGTTTAATGTCCAACAGGTTTATTTGGTATCACAAGCTTTCGGAGTACTGCTCCTTCATCAGGTGAGTGAAGAGTTGGGTCCACAAACAGGGGCATAAAGGCAGAGACTCAATTTACAAGATAATGGTTGAAATGTGAGTCTTAACAGGTAATCAGGTCTTTACAGGTACAGATAATGACAGTGGAGAGAGGGTTAAGCACAGGTTAAAGAGATGTGTAATGTCTCTAGCCAGGACAGTTAGTGAGATTTTGCAAGTCCAGGCAAGTTGTGGGGGTTACAAATAGTGTGACATGAACCCCAGATCCTGGTTGAAGCCATCCTTGTGTGCAGAACTTGGCTATCAGTTTCTGCTCAGTGATTCTGCCCTGTTGTGTGTCGCCTTGGAGTACTTCCCCGGAGCGGAGAAGATACAACATCTCCGGAGCCTCCAACATGTCATTGATGAAGACAAAATCTCACCAAGGCCATCCCCATACCCCCACTACCTGCCTTCAAACAACCGCACAACCTCAAACCACTGTCCACAGCCATCATCTCACGTGAGAACACCATCCACCAGATACACGGTACATACTCTTGTGACTTGGCCAACATTGTCTACCTGATACACTGCAGGAAAGGATGTCCCGAGGCATGGTACCATGCAGACACGGCAACAGCATATGGACGGACACCGCTCGGCAATCACCAGGCAGGAGTGTTCCCTTCCTGTTGAGGAACATTTCAGTGGTCAAGAACATTCAGTCTCTGATATCTGAATAAGCGTTCTCCAAGGCAGCACACAGCACAGGGAGTAATCCTGAGATTACAACCCTAGAGGTCCTTTTTAACTTTCTACCTAACTGTTTTTGATAAGAGAGGGGATTAAGGGTTATGGGGAGAAAGCGGGAAAGTAGAACTGAGCAGCGACAGATCAGCCATGATCTTATTGAATGGCGGGGCAGGCTTGAAGGGCCAGATGGCCTACTCCTGCTCCTATTTCTTATGTTCTTAAACTGCTGCTGCAGGACCTCATCACTCTTCCTACCTATGTCAGTAGTACCAACATGTACCATGATCTCTGGCTGTTCACAACACAGTAAAAAGTCTGACAACACCAGGTTTACGTCCAACCGATTTATTTGATAGTAAACTCACAAGCTTTCAGGGTTTACCTCTGTCAGGTGAATGGAGAGTTCTGGCCTCAGACAGAGCATATAAAGCACAGACAGTTTACAGATTACTGATTAGAATATAAATCTTTACACCTAACCTGCTGTTCAAGTCTTAAAGTGGCTGACAATGTGAGTGGAAGGAGCACTGAGCACAGTTTAAAGAGATGAGTATTGTCTCCAGACAGTACAGTAAGTGAGTTTTTACAAACCCAGGCAAGACATGGGGGTTACAAATAGATCAAGATGGGTTCATGTCGCACTACGATTGGATTTGTTATAGCTCTAGCTCGTTAGAGGGGTCAGTTTTTGTACAAAGTGTGCAGGAAGGTTTTTTAACTCAGTATGTAGATAGGCCAACTAGAGGTGAGGCTATATTGGATTTAGTGCTGGGAAATGAGCCAGACCAGGTGCTAGACTTGGAAGTTGGTGTGCATTTTGGTGATAGTGACCACAATTCGGTTACGTTCACCTTAGTGATGGAAAGGGATAGGCATGAACCTTGGGTCAGTAGTTTTAGCTGGGGCAAGGGTAATTATGAGGCTATTAGGAGAGAATTAGGAAGCATTGGTTGGACTAGGAGATTACAGGGACTGGGAACTTCTGAAATGTGGAGTTTTTTCAAGGAGCAGCTACTGCGAGTCCGTGATAGGTATGTCCCTGTCAGGCAAGGAGGAATTGGTAGGGCTAGGGAACCGTGGTGCACCAAAAAAGTTTTCTCGTTGGTTAAGAGGAAAAAGGAGGCTTATGTTCGGATGAGACGTGAGGGCTCGGGTAGTGCACTAGAAAACTTTAGATTGGCTAGGAGGGAGTTGAAGAGTGAGCTAAGAAATGCTAAAAGAGGACATGAGAATACTTTGGCTGATAGGATTAAGGAGAATCCTAAGGCGTTCTATAGGTATGTCAAGAACAGAAGGTTGGTTAGGGCAAGATTAGGGCCAGTTATAGACAGCAGAGGGAAGTTATGTGTGGGACCGGAGGAGATTGGAGAGGCATTGAACCAATATTTCTCTTCGGTGTTCATGCAGGGGGACATGAATATAGCTGTGGAGGACACTGGATTGCAGGGGAGTAGAATTGACAGTGTTGCAGTTGATAAGGAGGATGTGCTAGATATTCTGGAGGGTCTGAAAATAGATAAGTCCCCTGGTCCGGATGGGATTTACCCCAGGATTTTCTGGGAGGCAAGAGAAATGATTGCAGAGCCTCTGGCTCTGATCTTCAGGTCGTCATTGGCCTCTGGTATAGTACCGGAAGATTGGAGGTTAGCGAATGTTGTCTCATTGTTTAAGAAGGGGAACAGAGACTTCCCCGGGAATTATAGACCGGTGAGTCTCACTTCTGTTGTGGGCAAGGTTTTAGAAAAAATTATTCGGGATAGGATTTATAGTTATTTGGAGAGTAATGAATTGATTGGAGACAGTCAGCATGGTTTTGTAGCGGGTAGGTCGTGACTTACTAACCTTATTGAGTTTTTTGAGAAAGTGACCAAAGAGGTGGATAGGGGTAAGGCAGTTGATGTGGTGTATATGGATTTTAGTAAGGCGTTTGATAAGGTTCACCATGGTAGGCTTCTGCAGAAAATGCAGATGTATGGGATTGGGGGTGATCTAGGTAATTGGACCAGAAATTGGCTAGCGGATAGGAGGCAGAGGATGGTGGTTGATGGTAAATATTCATCAAGGAGTTCGGTTACGAGTGGTGTGCCTCAGGGATCTGTTTTGGGGCCACTGCTGTTTGTAATTTTTATTAATGATCTGGATGAGGGTATAGTTGGGTGGATTAGTAAATTTGCTGATGACACCAAAGTCGGAGGTGTGGTAGATTGTGAGGAAGGGTGTCATAGTTTGCAGGGTGACTTAGAAAGGTTGCAGAGCTGGGCCGAGAGGTGGCGGATGGAATTTAATGCGGAGAAGTGTGAGGTAATTCATTTCGGTAGGAATAACAGATATGTCGAGTATAGGGCTAACGGGAGGACTTTGAATAGTGTGGATGAACAGAGGGATCTAGGTGTATGTGTACATAGA
>CM075732.1:101554167-101644195 GCA_037974335.1 Prionace glauca | reverse complement strand
TCACGTGCTCACTGTGTCTGTCCCGGCTGTCTGTCCCGACTGTCTGTCCCGGCTGTCTGCCCCTCTGTCCCGACTGTCTGTCCCGACTGTCTGTCCCGACTGTCTGTCCCGACTGTCTGTCCCGACTGTCTGTCCCGACTGTCTGTCCCGACTGTCTGTCCCGACTGTCTGTCCCGACTGTCTGTCCCGGCTGTCTGCCCCTCTGTCCCGACTGTCTGTCCCGGCTGTCTGCCCCTCTGTCCCGACTGTCTGCCCCTCTGTCCCGACTGTCTGTCCCGGCTGTCTGCCCCTCTGTCCCGGCTGTCTGCCCTCTGTCCCGACTGTCTGCCCCTCTGTCCCGACTGTCTGTCCCGGCTGTCTGCCCCTCTGTCCCGGCTGTCTGCCCCGGCTGTCTGCCCCTCTGTCCCGGCTGTCTGTCCCGGCTGTCTGTCCCGGCTGTCTGTCCCGGCTGTCTGTCCCGGCTGTCTGTCCCGGCTGTCTGTCCCGGCTGTCTGTCCCGGCTGTCTGTCCCGGCTGTCTGTCCCGGCTGTCTGTCCCGGCTGTCTGTCCCGGCTGTCTGTCCCGGCTGTCTGCCCCTCTGTCTCGACTGTCTGTCTCGACTGTCTGTCCCGGCTGTCTGTCCCGGCTGTCTGTCCCGACTGTCTGTCCCGACTGTCTGTCCCGGCTGTCTGCCCCTCTGTCCCGGCTGTCTGTCCCGGCTGTCTGCCCCTCTGTCCCGACTGTCTGCCCCTCTGTCCCGACTGTCTGCCCCTCTGTCCCGACTGTCTGCCCCTCTGCCCCGACTGTCTGCCCCTCTGTCCCGACTGTCTGTCCCGGCTGTCTGTCCCGACTGTCTGTCCCGGCTGTCTGCCCCTCTGTCCCGGCTGTCTGCCCCGGCTGTCTGCCCCTCTGTCCCGACTGTCTGTCCCGGCTGTCTGTCCCGGCTGTCTGCCCCTCTGTCCCGACTGTCTGTCCCGACTGTCTGCCCCTCTGTCCCGACTGTCTGCCCCTCTGTCCCGACTGTCTGCCCCTCTGTCCCGACTGTCTGCCCCTCTGCCCCGACTGTCTGCCCCTCTGCCCCGACTGTCTGCCCCTCTGCCCCGACTGTCTGCCCCTCTGCCCCGACTGTCTGTCCCGGCTGTCCCGGCTGTCTGTCCCGACTGTCTGTCCCGACTGTCTGTCCCGGCTGTCTGTCCCGGCTGTCTGCCCCTCTGTCCCGACTGTCTGTCCCGACTGTCTGCCCCTCTGTCCCGACTGTCTGCCCCTCTGTCCCGACTGTCTGCCCCTCTGTCCCGACTGTCTGCCCCTCTGTCCCGACTGTCTGCCCCTCTGTCCCGACTGTCTGCCCCTCTGCCCCGACTGTCTGCCCCTCTGCCCCGACTGTCTGCCCCTCTGCCCCGGCTGTCTGCCCCTCTGCCCCGGCTGTCTGCCCCTCTGCCCCGGCTGTCTGCCCCTCTGCCCCGGCTGTCTGCCCCTCTGCCCCGGCTGTCTGCCCCTCTGTCCCGGCTGTCTGCCCCTCTGTCCCGGCTGTCTGCCCCTCTGTCCCGGCTGTCTGCCCCTCTGTCCCGGCTGTCTGCCCCTCTGTCCCGGCTGTCTGCCCCTCTGTCCCGGCTGTCTGCCCCTCTGTCCCGGCTGTCTGCCCCTCTGTCCCGGCTGTCTGCCCCTCTGTCCCGGCTGTCTGCCCCTCTGTCCCGGCTGTCTGCCCCTCTGTCCCGGCTGTCTGCCCCTCTGTCCCGGCTGTCTGCCCCTCTGTCCCGGCTGTCTGCCCCTCTGTCCCGGCTGTCTGCCCCTCTGTCCCGGCTGTCTGCCCCTCTGTCCCGGCTGTCTGCCCCTCTGTCCCGGCTGTCTGCCCCTCTGTCCCGGCTGTCTGCCCCTCTGTCCCGGCTGTCTGCCCCTCTGTCCCGGCTGTCTGCCCCTCTGTCCCGGCTGTCTGCCCCGGCTGTCTGCCCCTCTGTCCCGACTGTCTGTCCCGGCTGTCTGCCCCTCTGTCCCGGCTGTCTGCCCCTCTGTCCCGGCTGTCTGCCCCTCTGCCCCGGCTGTCTGCCCCTCTGCCCCGGCTGTCTGCCCCTCTGCCCCGGCTGTCTGCCCCTCTGCCCCGGCTGTCTGCCCCTCTGCCCCGGCTGTCTGCCCCTCTGCCCCGGCTGTCTGCCCCTCTGCCCCGGCTGTCTGCCCCTCTGCCCCGGCTGTCTGCCCCTCTGCCCCGGCTGTCTGCCCCTCTGCCCCGGCTGTCTGCCCCTCTGCCCCGGCTGTCTGCCCCTCTGCCCCGGCTGTCTGCCCCTCTGCCCCGGCTGTCTGCCCCTCTGCCCCGGCTGTCTGCCCCTCTGCCCCGACTGTCTGTCCCGACTGTCTGCCCCTCTGTCCCGACTGTCTGCCCCGACTGTCTGCCCCTCTGTCCCGGCTGTCTGTCCCAACTGTCTGTCCCGACTGTCTGCCCCTCTGTCCCGACTGTCTGCCCCTCTGTCCCGACTGTCTGCCCTGACTGTCTGCCCCTCTGTCCCGACTGTCTGCCCTGACTGTCTGCCCCTCTGTCCCGACTGTCTGCCCCTCTGTCCCGACTGTCTGTCCCGACTGTCTGTCCCGACTGTCTGCCCTGACTGTCTGCCCCTCTGTCCCGTCTGTCTGCCCCTCTGTCCCGTCTGTCTGCCCCTCTGCCCCGGCCGTCTGCCCCTCTGCCCCGACCGTCTGCCCCTCTGTCCCGACCGTCTGCCCCTCTGTCCCGACTGTCTGTCCCGACTGTCTGTCCCGACTGTCTGTCCCGACTGTCTGCCCCTCTGTCCCGACTGTCTGCCCCTCTGTCCCGACTGTCTGCCCCTCTGTCCCGACTGTCTGCCCCGGCTGTCTGCCCCTCTGTCCCGACTGTCTGTCCCGGCTGTCTGCCCCTCTGTCCCGGCTGTCTGCCCCTCTGTCCCGGCTGTCTGCCCCTCTGTCCCGACTGTCTGCCCCTCTGTCCCGACTGTCTGCCCCTCTGTCCCGACTGTCTGTCCCGGCTGTCTGCCCCTCTGTCCCGGCTGTCTGCCCCTCTGTCCCGGCTGTCTGCCCCTCTGTCCCGGCTGTCTGCCCCTCTGTCCCGACTGTCTGCCCCTCTGTCCCGACTGTCTGCCCCTCTGTCCCGGCTGTCTGTCCCGGCTGTCTGCCCCTCTGTCCCGACTGTCTGTCCCGACTGTCTGCCCCTCTGTCCCGACTGTCTGCCCCTCTGTCCCGACTGTCTGCCCCTCTGTCCCGACTGTCTGCCCCTCTGTCCCGACTGTCTGCCCCTCTGTCCCGACTGTCTGCCCCTCTGTCCCGACTGTCTGCCCCTCTGCCCCGGCTGTCTGCCCCTCTGCCCCGGCTGTCTGCCCCTCTGCCCCGGCTGTCTGCCCCTCTGCCCCGGCTGTCTGCCCCTCTGTCCCGGCTGTCTGCCCCTCTGTCCCGGCTGTCTGCCCCTCTGTCCCGGCTGTCTGCCCCTCTGTCCCGGCTGTCTGCCCCTCTGCCCCGGCTGTCTGCCCCTCTGCCCCGGCTGTCTGCCCCTCTGCCCCGGCTGTCTGCCCCTCTGCCCCGGCTGTCTGCCCCTCTGCCCCGGCTGTCTGCCCCTCTGTCCCGGCTGTCTGCCCCTCTGTCCCGGCTGTCTGCCCCTCTGCCCCGGCTGTCTGCCCCTCTGCCCCGGCTGTCTGCCCCTCTGCCCCGGCTGTCTGCCCCTCTGCCCCGGCTGTCTGCCCCTCTGCCCCGGCTGTCTGCCCCTCTGCCCCGGCTGTCTGCCCCTCTGCCCCGGCTGTCTGCCCCTCTGCCCCGGCTGTCTGCCCCTCTGCCCCGGCTGTCTGCCCCTCTGCCCCGGCTGTCTGCCCCTCTGCCCCGGCTGTCTGCCCCTCTGTCCCGACTGTCTGTCCCGACTGTCTGCCCCTCTGTCCCGACTGTCTGCCCCTCTGTCCCGGCTGTCTGCCCCTCTGTCCCGGCTGTCTGCCCCTCTGTCCCGACTGTCTGTCCCGACTGTCTGCCCCTCTGTCCCGACTGTCTGCCCCTCTGTCCCGACTGTCTGTCCCGACTGTCTGCCCCTCTGTCCCGGCTGTCTGTCCCAACTGTCTGTCCCGACTGTCTGCCCCTCTGTCCCGACTGTCTGCCCCTCTGTCCCGACTGTCTGCCCTGACTGTCTGCCCCTCTGTCCCGACTGTCTGCCCTGACTGTCTGCCCCTCTGTCCCGACTGTCTGCCCTGACTGTCTGCCCCTCTGTCCCGACTGTCTGCCCCTCTGTCCCGACTGTCTGTCCCGACTGTCTGCCCTGACTGTCTGCCCCTCTGTCCCGTCTGTCTGCCCCTCTGTCCCGACTGTCTGTCCCGACTGTCTGTCCCGACTGTCTGTCCCGACTGTCTGTCCCGACTGTCTGTCCCGACTGTCTGTCCCGACTGTCTGTCCCGACTGTCTGTCCCGACTGTCTGTCCCGACTGTCTGCCCCTCTGTCCCGACTGTCTGCCCCTCTGTCCCGACTGTCTGCCCCTCTGTCCCGACTGTCTGCCCCTCTGTCCCGACTGTCTGCCCCTCTGTCCCGACTGTCTGCCCCTCTGTCCCGACTGTCTGCCCCGGCTGTCTGCCCCTCTGTCCCGACTGTCTGTCCCGGCTGTCTGCCCCTCTGTCCCGACTGTCTGCCCCTCTGTCCCGACTGTCTGCCCCTCTGTCCCGACTGTCTGTCCCGGCTGTCTGCCCCTCTGTCCCGGCTGTCTGCCCCTCTGTCCCGACTGTCTGCCCCTCTGTCCCGACTGTCTGTCCCGGCTGTCTGCCCCTCTGTCCCGGCTGTCTGCCCCGGCTGTCTGCCCCTCTGTCCCGGCTGTCTGCCCCTCTGTCCCGGCTGTCTGCCCCTCTGTCCCGGCTGTCTGCCCCTCTGTCCCGGCTGTCTGCCCCTCTGTCCCGGCTGTCTGCCCCTCTGTCCCGGCTGTCTGCCCCTCTGTCCCGGCTGTCTGCCCCTCTGTCCCGGCTGTCTGTCCCGGCTGTCTGCCCCTCTGTCCCGGCTGTCTGCCCCGGCTGTCTGCCCCGGCTGTCTGCCCCGGCTGTCTGTCCCGGCTGTCTGTCCCGGCTGTCTGCCCCGGCTGTCTGCCCCGGCTGTCTGCCCCGGCTGTCTGCCCCGGCTGTCTGCCCCGACTGTCTGCCCCTCTGTCCCGGCTGTCTGCCCCTCTGTCCCGGCTGTCTGCCCCTCTGTCCCGGCTGTCTGCCCCTCTGTCCCGGCTGTCTGCCCCTCTGTCCCGGCTGTCTGCCCCTCTGTCCCGGCTGTCTGCCCCTCTGTCCCGGCTGTCTGCCCCTCTGTCCCGGCTGTCTGCCCCTCTGTCCCGGCGGTCTGCCCCTGTGTCCCGACGGTCTGCCCCGGCGGTCTGCCCCTCTGTCCCGGCGGTCTGCCCCTCTGTCCCGGCGGTCTGCCCCTCTGTCCCGGCGGTCTGCCCCTGTGTCCCGGCGGTCTGCCCCGACGGTCTGCCCCGGCTGTCTGCCCCTCTGCCCCGGCTGTCTGCCCCTCTGTCCCGGCTGTCTGCCCCTCTGTCCCGGCTGTCTGTCCCGGCTGTCTGCCCCGGCTGTCTGCCCCGGCTGTCTGCCCCGGCTGTCTGCCCCGGCTGTCTGCCCCGGCTGTCTGCCCCGGCTGTCTGCCCCGGCTGTCTGCCCCGGCTGTCTGCCCCGGCTGTCTGCCCCGGCTGTCTGCCCCGGCTGTCTGCCCCGGCTGTCTGCCCCGGCTGTCTGCCCCGGCTGTCTGCCCCGACTGTCTGCCCCTCTGTCCCGGCTGTCTGCCCCTCTGTCCCGGCTGTCTGCCCCTCTGTCCCGGCTGTCTGCCCCTCTGTCCCGGCTGTCTGCCCCTCTGTCCCGGCTGTCTGCCCCTCTGTCCCGGCTGTCTGCCCCTCTGTCCCGGCTGTCTGCCCCTCTGTCCCGGCTGTCTGCCCCTCTGTCCCGGCTGTCTGCCCCTCTGTCCCGGCGGTCTGCCCCTGTGTCCCGACGGTCTGCCCCGGCGGTCTGCCCCTCTGTCCCGGCGGTCTGCCCCTCTGTCCCGGCGGTCTGCCCCTCTGTCCCGGCGGTCTGCCCCTGTGTCCCGGCGGTCTGCCCCGACGGTCTGCCCCGGCTGTCTGCCCCTCTGCCCCGGCTGTCTGCCCCTCTGCCCCGGCTGTCTGCCCCTCTGCCCCGGCTGTCTGCCCCGACTGTCTGCCCCTCTACCGCGGCTACGTTCGCGGCTTGGTGTCCCTGGCGAGGGAGTATGCAGTGTCTGTGGGCACAGTCCCTGCTGGCACCGCAGGGGCTGAGGTGCGTTATAGACCCTGACAATCACATTTTGATTTGAGGTATCTTAAGTTTCTTTTGTACTTTTGTTTTTGTTCAGGCCGTTCCTTTCCTTTTGGGGAGCTGCCCCCTTTTACTTTGTCCGAACGTAATTTAAGTTTGTTTACTTGGTTCGACCCGCAAGAAGTGGGGAGCTGCCCCCTTTTACTTTGTCCTTTTGTAATTTGACTTTGTCTACTTGGTTTGACCCGAAAGAACCCCTCCCCCACCCCCCTCCACCCTGCTCTCCTGCTCCCCCCCCCTCTTGTTTATGTTCTTATGTTTCATAAAAATAATGCATTCTACACCCGTTTTGAACGAAAGGTCAGCGAGAGCTCAAAACGGGCGTAATTTATTAATAATGAGTCTACAACAGCCCTGAATAAGGGTGAGAAAGCCCCAACTTAACAAAGCTTGAAAACCAAGGGGACAAACTGATCCCTTGGTACACTCAGGCACAAGCAAGGCCTTAAATTTTTCAGATACTGAGCACAAAATGTGACTGAGCTAAATCTCTCTCTAATTTCCATAAAATCGTTGAATCTCAAGGAGGCCATTTGGGTCATCGAATCTGCACTAACTCTCTGACAGAATATCTTACCCAAGCCCACCCCCCTTGCCCTATGCAGAGATTCATTTGATTGATTCCAGAGTTGAGAGGGTTGGCTTTTGAGGAGAGACTGAATAGACTGGGACTCTACTCATTGGAATTTAAAAGAATGAGGGGAGGATCTTATAGAAACATTTAAAATTATGAAAGGAATAGATAAGATAGAAGCAGAGAGATTCCACGGAAGGTGAAAGTAGAACTAGGGGGCATAACCTCGAAATATAGGGGAGCAGGTTTAGGATGAGTTGAGGAACCTCTTCATTTAAAAGGGTTGTGAATCCGTGGAATTCCCTGCCTGCTGAGGCTACCTTATTGAATGTTTTTAAGGCAAGGATGTATCAATTTTTAAACAGTAAAGTAATTAAGGGTTATGGTGAGCAGGCAGCTGGACCAGCTGATGGGCAACACGACAGCTCAGTGACTATCACTGTTTGCTGTGCAGATACATGGATTTGGGCCAGTGTCTGTGGGAGTTTACGCATTCTCCCCGTGGTTGCGTGGGTTTTCTCCGGGTACTCCAGTTTCCTCCCACACCCCAAAGATGTGCTCATAGGCTGATTGGTGTAACAAATTGTCCCTAAATTAGTCTCCCCTCAATCTAGTTTCCAATGTGGAGTGCCATAAGCGTAGACAAGTGTCATGGGTAGAAGAGGGGACTCACAATGTTGAAATGGCAGCGTGGGCTCATTGGGCCAAAGGGCCTGTTTCCCATGCTGTGTTGTTCTTTGTAAGTGGAGCTGAGACCACAAAAAGATAGCGATGATCTTGGTTAGTGAGCTCGAAGGGCTGAGTAGTCTGCTCCTGCTCCTAGTTCTTTTGTTTCCCGTAACCCCAAACATTTAGCATAGCCAGTGTACCTAACCAGCATGCCTTTTGAATTGTGGAAGGAAACCCACGCAGACATGGGGAAAATATGCAAATTCCACACAGACAGTGACCCAAGCCGGAAATCAAACCCAGGTTCCTGGCACTCTGAGGCAGCGGTGCTAACCACCATGCTATCTGTGTTCCTGTGTAATATTTTGAATCTTGAGGATTTCAAAAGCAGTTGACCCATTGTTGTCTTTGCAGGTGTACTGGAACACTTGAGAAAACTAGAGAAATGTGCTAACACGTTGGCCATAGAACAAATGAAAGCACAGCACAGAGCGCAGGCTGTGCAGCAAAAGAGAGCAGTCATCCAGCGACTGCGATCAAAAAGGGATGCACTGCGGACCAGAGTGACGGCACAATCTGCTGGAGTAAGCAATGTCATGAGCCTGCATGTGCTTTGTGCTTTTGTTACAGTGTGATACAAGTGTGAGACAAGATCCTTCCCATCACCTCTTTCTTTTGGAAAGTCCTTCACCCTTTTCTCATGTTTGTAGCAGTGGGGAGACAGATTTGGAGTATAGTTCCAGGGTTGGAGGCACTAGATTCAAACACTCTCAATTCAGTGCAAAAGCTGTAACTGAGAGGGGAACCTTAAAGCAGAAGAGAACATATTCAGATCAATCATTCCTGTTAAAATACAAGTGCAGGACAATAAAAGAAGGGAAGGTTGGATTGGCCGGGGGGGGGAGGAGAGAATGGGAGGGAGGAAATGGACTGGAGAACGAAGGGCATGAGAGAGAGAAGGGTGAGGGTTTGATTTGATTTATTATTAATACATATTATCATACAGTGAAAAGTATTGTTTCCTACGTGCTATACAGACAAAATATACCGTTCATAAACAAAGAAATGCGGAAGTGCAGATGTAGTATAGTGGGGTGGGAATTTGAGGGTTTGGGGTGTAACTGTAATGGGTTTTTTCACCTGAATTTATCTGTGCTTTATTTGCTGCTGGGTGTGTGCGCCTCACAAACTGTTAGAGTTCAAACCAAAATACTATGTCCTCTGCCACTGTTGCAGTGTCTCAGTTGTGAGAGATGCTGTGTTTCAATAATGGGAACACTATATGAAACCAATGTATACTTCATGTTTAAATTTTTTTCACAGGATATGGGTGTCATTGGTGAGGCCAGCATTTATTGTTCATCTGTAATTGCCTCTTAAAAAGATGATTGGTGAGCTGCCTTCTTGAACCACTGCAGTCCATATGGTATAGGTACATCCACAGTGCTGTTAGGTAGAGAATTTCAGAATTTAGACCCAGCAATAGTATATTTCCTAGTCAGGAGTGTGGCTTGGGCAGCAACTTGCAGGTCATGTTCCCATGCATCTGCTGCCCTTCTACTTAAAGGTGATGGAGGTTGCTGGTTTGGAAGGTGCTGTTGAAGGAGCATAAGAACATAAGAAATAGGAGCAGGAATAGGCCATCTGGCCCTTCGAGCCTGCCCCGCCATTCAATAAGATCATGGCTGATCTGTCGTGGCTCAGTTCCACATTCCGGCCTCTCCCCATAACCCTTAATCCCCTCTCTTATCAAAAACCCATCAACCCGCGTCTTAAAAATATTTAGCGAGGCAGCCTCCACCACTTCAACGGGCAGAGAATTCCAGAGATTCACCACCCTTTGAGTGAAGAAGTTCCTCCTCAACTCTGTTCTAAACCGCCCCCCCTTTATCTTGAGGCTGTGCCCCCTAGTCCTACTGTCTTTTTTGAGCGGGAAGAGTCTCTCCACCTCTATCCTATCCATCCCATTCATCATCTTATACGTCTCAATGAGATCCCCCCTCATTCTTCTAAACTCTAACGAGTACAAGCCTAGTTTATTCAGCCTCTCCTCATAGCTCAATCCCCTCAACTCCGGTATCAGCCTAGTAAACCTCCTCTGCACTCCCTCCAGGGCCAAAATATCCTTGCGCAGGTGCGGCGCCCAAAACTGCACACAGCTTCTGTGCATCTTGTACATGGTACAATCACTGCAGCCACTGTATGTCACTGTTGGAGATTGGGTATTGAAGGTGGTGGATGGGGTGCCAATCTAGTGGACTGCTTTGTTTTGGCTGGTGTTGAGCTTCCTGAGTTGCTGGAGCTGCATTCATCCAAGCAAATGGAGATTATTCTGTACACTTCTGACTTGTGCCTTCTGGGTGAGTGACAGGTTTTGGGAAATCAGGAGGTGAGTTACTCATTGCAGAATTCCTAGCCTCTGCCACAGTATTTTATGGCTGGCCCAGTTCAGTTTCTGGTCAGTTGTAATCTCCAGGATGTTGATAGTGGTGGAATCCAGCTGCCATTGAGTTTTAAGGGGAAATGGCTGGATTCTCTCTTGTTGAAAATGCTCATTGTCTGGTCCTTTTGTGGTTTGAACATTACTTGCCATCATCAGCAGCAGCCTGGGATATTATATTATTGCATATAGACATAGCTTCAGTGTCTGGAGTCATGAATGCTGTTGAACATTGGTCTCAGTTGATATTAACTGATTGTCTCGGCTGGAGGATCAGAACAGCAGCAAGGGTCTGGAGGATTACCCTTGAAGAGAGGCATAAATGGCAGCTGAAATAACCAAGCCTATGAATTGGCATAGGGATGAGAGAGTTAGGGAAGTAAACACACAGCTAAGTCAATACCCTCGAGTCCAGGAAATATCCTGGTGAACCTTCTTTGCACTCACGCTCTAAAGCTTCCTTCTGATAGCGTGGTGACCAGAACTGCACGCAGCATTCCAAATACAGTCTAACCAAGGTTTTGATTTCCCAACTTTTGCACCCAGTGCCCCGGCTGATGATGATAAACATGCCTTCTTAATCATCTTCGGTGATTAAGTGTTGCCACTTTGAAGGAACTATGGACCTGTATGCCCAGATCCCTCTGTATGTTAATGTTCTTAAGTGTTTCTGCCATTTACAGTATAATTCATACCTAAATTTGATCCTCTAAAATGCATCACCTCACACTTTCTGGATGAAACTTCATCTGCTATTTATAAGAACATAAGAAATAGGAGCAGGAGTAGGCCATCTGGCCCTTCGAGCCTGCCCCGCCTTTCAATAAGATTCCTGCTGTATCTGCTGACGATGCCTGGCACCAACAGCAACTCCACCAACCTCTGTGTCATCCACAAATTTACTAATCATACAATTCACATTTTCTTCCATAAGCAACAGAGATCTCAGCAGTAATCCATGTGGAACACCACTGGCTACAGATCTCCATTCCAAAAAACATTCATCCATTGCTACCCTCTGTCTTCTATAACCAAGAAGTCTCACAACAGGTTAAAGTCCAACAGGTTTATTTGGTAGCAAAATCCACTGGCTTTCAGAGCGCTGCTCCTTCATCAAGCAAGTGGAAGTTCTGTTCACGAACAAGGCATATAAAGACACAAACTCAATTTACAAAATAATGATTGGAATGCAAATCTTTATAGGTCCTTTCACAAGAGGATACAAGTTTAAGGTGCTGGGAAGTAGGTACAGAGGAGATGTCAGAGGTAAGTTTTTCACTCAGGGTGGTGGATGAGTGGAATCGGCTGCCATCGGTGGTGGTGGAGGCAAATTCAATAGGGTCTTCTAAGAGACTTCTGGATGAGTACATGGGACTTAATAGGATTGAGGGTTATAGGTAAGCCTCGTAGGTAGGGATATGATCGGCGAAACTTGTGGGCCAAAGGGCCTGTTTGTGCTGTAGTTTTTCTATGTTCTATGTAATCAAGTCTTGAAGGTACAGACAATGTGAGTGGAGCGAGGGTTAAGCACAGGTTAAAGAGATGTGTATTGTCTCCAGACAGGACAGTTAATGCGATTTTGCAAGTCCAGGCAAGTCATGGGGGTTACAGATAGCGTGACATGAACCCAAGATCCTGGTTGAGGCTGTCCTTGTGTGCAGAACTTGGCTATCTGTCTCTGCTCAGTGACTCTGCGCTGTCGTGTGTCGTAAAGGCCGCCTTGGGGGATGCTTACCTGAAGATCAGAGGCCGAATGCCCGTGATGGCAGAAATGTTCCCCAACAGGAAGAGAACAATCTTGCCTGGTGATTGTCGAGTGGTGACATCCATCAGTTGTCGTAGCGTCTGCATGGTCTCCCCCAGTGTACCACGTCTCAAGACATCCTTTCCTGCAGTGTATAGGTAGATAACGTTGGCTGAGTTGCAAGAATATGTACTGTGTACCTGGTGGATGATGTTCTAACGTGAGATGATGGCATCCGTGTCGATGATCCAGCAAGTCTTGCAGAGGTTGCTGTGACAGGGTTGTGTGGTGTTGTGGTTACTGTTCTGAAGGCTGGGTAGTTTGCTACAGACAATCGTCTGTTTGAGGTTGTGTGGTTGTTTTGAAGGCAAGAAGTAGGGGTGTGGGAATGGCCTTGGTGAGATGTCATTGATGAAGACAAACATGTTGAAGGCTCCAGAGAAGATGCCTTAGCTTCTCTGCTCCAGGAAAGTACTGGATGATGAAGGGTACTCTGTCCATCATGTCCCGTGTTTGTCTTCTGAGGAGGCCAGTGCAGTTTTTTTGCTGTGGCGCGTCAGAACTGTCGATCGATGAGTCAAGCACCATATTCTGTTCAAATGAGGGCATCTTCCAGCGTCTGGAGGTGTCTGTTGCGAGCCTCCTCATGTGAGCAGATCCTGAGTGTACAGAGGGCTTGTCTGTAGGAGATGGCTTCTTTAACATGTTTAGGGTGGAAGCTGGGGAAGTGGAGCATCATGCATAAAGTTATCTGTGGGCTTGCGGTACAGTGAAGTGCTGAGGTGACCGTCCTTGATCGAGATGTGCGTGTCCAAGAATGTAACCGATTTCTGGAGAGTAGTCCATGGTGAGTCTGATGGTGAGATGGAACTTGTTGATGTCATCATATAGTTGTTTCAGTGATTGTTCATTATGAGTCCAAAGCAGAAAATGTCATCGATGTATCTAGTGCACAGCATCGGTTTAAGGTCCTGTGCGGTGAAGAGGTCTTGTTCGAACCTGTGCATGAAGATGTTGGCATATTGAGGTGTGAATTTGGTCCCCATGACTGTTCCATGTATCTGGATGAAGAATTGGTTGTTGAAGGTGAAGACGTTGTGGTCCAGGATGAGTTGTAATCTGGAGACTGGCAGTTGTCGGCGTTGAGTACTGAGGCAGATGCAGCAATCCATTGTCGTGGGGGATGCTGGTGTAGAGTGCCGAGACATCCATTGTGACGAGGAAGCTCCTGGTTCAACTGTTCCGTGTGTGCTGAGTTTCTGTAGGAAGCTTGGCTGGGGGTTCTTTGTACAGTGGGTTTCAAGGATGCTTGCCGGAGAGGTTCTCACATAGGGTCCCATTGCTTGATACGATGGGATGATAGGGTGTGTTTGCTTTGTGAATCTTTAGGAGGTAGTAGAGATTCCCAACGTGGGGAGTACGTGGGATGAGAGCGGAGGGTGCTCTGAAGGTCCAGATCAAAGGTCTTGATCAGTCTGAGTTGACGGGTGTGTTCTTTGGTTCTTCTATAACCAAGCCAGTTCTGTATCCATCTAGCCAGCCCACCCCGAATCCCATATGATTTTTAGCTTTTATTTCGGTCTGCCATGTGGGACTTCGTCAAACGCCTTATTAAAGTCCATATAAACTACATCCACAACCTTTCCCTCATCAATTATCTTTGTCAGCTCTTCAAAACTCAACTTGCTGAAGGAAACACCAAATGAGGCTGTCTGGGTTGAGCTTAGAAATAAAAAGGGGACACTGCAGTGTTAGGACTGTACTACAAATCCCCAAATAGTGGAAAGAAGACCAAATATGCAGAGAGATTTGTGAGTGTAAAACAATGTGACTGTAATCATTGGGGAATTCAACTACTCTGATATCAACTGGGATACAAACAGCGTGAAAGGCACAGAGGGTACGACGTTCTTGAAATGATGTTGGGCAAGTGAATGAGGCGAATGGAGAGTTCTGGCCTCAGACAGAGCATATAAAGCCTGAGGCCAGAACTCTCCATTCACCTGACGAAGGGGCTAACCCTGAAAGCTTGTGAGTATATTATCAAATAAATAGGTTGGACTAAAACCTGGTGTTGTCAGACTTTTTACTGTGTTTAGGCCAGTCCAATGCCGGCATCTCCACATCATAACATAAGAAATAGGAGCAGGAGTAGGCCATCTGGCCCTTCGAGCCTGCCCCGCCATTCAGTAAGATCATGGCTGATCTGTCGTGGCTCAGTTCCACATTCCGGCCTCTCCCCATAACCCTTAATCCCCTCTCTTATCAAAAACCCATCAACCCGCTTCTTGAAAATATTTAGCGAGGCAGCCTCCACCACTTCAACGGGCAGAGAATTCCAGAGATTCACCACCCTTTGAGTGAAGAAGTTCCTCCTCAACTCCGTTCTAAAACGCCCCCCCTTTATCTTGAGGCTGTGCCCCCTAGTCCTACTGTCTTTTTTGAGCGGGAAGAGTCACTCCACCTCTATCCTATCCATCCCATTCATCATCTTATACGTCTCAATGAGATCTCCCCTCATTCTTCTAAACTCCAACGAGTACAAGCCTAGTTCATTCAGCCTCTCCTCATAGCTCAACCCCCTCAACTCCGGTATCAGCCTAGTAAACCTCCTCTGCACTCCCTCCAAGGCCAAAATATCTTTGCGCAGGTGCGGCACCCAAAACTGCACACAGTACTCCAGCTGCGGCCTCAATCCCCTTCGCTATGAAGGCCAGCATCCCATTCGCCTTCCTGATCACCTGCTGCACCTGCAAGCTGGGTTTTTGCGACTCATGCACAAGGACCCCGAGGTCCCTCTGCACCGTCGCCTGCTGCAGTTTTTCGCCACGTAAGTAATAGTCCTTCCTACCATTCTTCCTTCCAAAGTGGACCACCTCACACTTGCCAACATTAAATTCCATTTGCCATTTCCTGGCCCATTCGCCCAGCCTATCTAGATCCTTCTGCAGACTCTCCACACCCTCCGCACAATTTGCCGTTCCCCCAATCTTGGTGTCATCCGCAAATTTCGACACCCTACACTCGGTTCCCTCCTCCAGATCATCTATATAAATGGTAAATAGCTGAGGCCCCAGCACCGACCCCTGGGGCACTCCACTAGTCACCATCCGCCAATCCGAATAGCATCCATTGACCCCCACTCTCTGCCTCCTATTTGACAACCAATCCTCTATCCACGCTAACACCCTACCCCCAACTCCAAGTCCCCTGACCTTCTGCAATAACCTCTTATGAGGTACTTTGTCAAACGCCTTCTGAAAATCCAGAAAGACCACATCCACCGGCTCTCCTCTATCCACCGCCCTAGACACATCCTCATAGAACTCCAGTAAATTTGTCAGACACGACTTCCCTTTAATGAAACTGTGCTGCGTCTGCTCTATCAAGCAATTCCCTTCAAGATGCCTCGTAATTTCCTCTTTAATGACGGATTCTAACATTTTACCTACCACAGACGTTAAACTAACCGGCCTATAATTCCCTGCCTTTTGCCTGGCACCCTTCTTAAACAACGGCGTAACATTAGCCGTTTTCCAATCTTCCGGCACTTCCCCAGAATCCAGCGACGTCTGGAAGATAACCACTAATGCATCCCTATAACCTCCGCCATTTCTTTCAGAACCCTTGGATGCATTCCATCCGGTCCTGGGGACTTGTCCACAATCAGCCCCTCCAGTCTGTCGAGCACCACCTCTCTAGTAACAGTAATGTCATTAAGACCCTCCAGTCCTACAACCTTTCCTTCGCTAACACCCGGCAAATTATTCACATCCTCCTCCGTTAAGACGGAAACAAAAAAGTTATTCAAAGGTTATTCAAAAAGTTATCATGACAAGTGGATGAGGTGCAGAGGGGAACATTGTGGAGAAAGTGACCAATACAGTTAGATTTAGCATCATTATCGAAAAGTACAAGGATGGAACAGTGGAGGCTGAGGGGTGACTTGATTGCAGTGTACAAAATTATGAGCAGCCTAGACATGTGAAACAGGAAAAACTTGCTTCCCCTAGCTGAGGGGTCAATTATCAAGGGGCACTGATTTAAGCTGATTGGTAGAAGGATTAGAGAGGGTATGAGGATGAATATTTTCACCCAGGAGCTGATAGGTGTCTGGAATTCACAACTTAGATTGCTGATTGAGGTAAAATCTCTCAACTCATTTAAAAAGTACCTGGACCTGCACCTGAAGTAACCTGAGGCTGTGGGCCAAGTACTGGAAAGTAGGATTAAAGTGAGTGGCTAGTTTCTTTTTTTTTGGCTGGCGTAGACAATGGACTGAAGGGCTCCCCCTGTGCCATAGCGTTTCAGTGTATCTATAACAAGCTGAGGTGTAATATTGTCTCAAGACAGCTAGTACCAGTTTGGTGTTGGTCTCACATTCCCACATTAACACCAGGATTCTTTTATGCGCAGCCCATGTTGGATATCCTAGCAGATACACAAGCAGCCTCGACGCCACAGTTGGACCAGGTAGATGTCAGTACCACATTACTGAAAGAGAGGATCGAGACTCTGCATCATATTCTAGAGGCTTATCACCTTACAGGTTGGTCACTTGGGTAGAACCAAAAGAGGTTAGTGTGGGGTGTGCACTGACTACATGAGAAAATAAAAGTGGGAGGGTTCACATAGCCCCTTGGCTTTGTCATGTTACATGATCATTGGCCGTAGCTCCATTTCCTCACTCACTCCCCATATCCCTTGGTTCCCTGAGAGACTAAATCTATCCATTTCAACCTTCAATATGTTCAACAATGGAATATCCATGACCCCTGGAGCAGAGAATTCCAAAGATTCACAAAGATCATCAGTGAATTAATTTCTCCTCCTCTGAGTCCTGAATGATTGACCTCTTTTATCCTAATACTGTGCCACGTATTCCAGACTCCCCAGCCAGAAGAAACAACCTCTGTCTATTTTCTCAGGTCCCATCATAATTTTGAATGTTTCAATGAAATTGCTTCTTATTTTTATAAACTTCAGAGAATATAGACCCAATTTACTCAGCCTTTCACTCTAGGAACCAATCTAGTGAACCGTTGCCACATTACCGCCAATGTAATATAATTCCTTAAATCTGGAGAATCAAACTGCTTGCACAATTCCGGATGTGGTCACCAAAGACCTAGAATTAGAACATAGAACATTACAGCGCAGAACAGGCCCTTCAGCCCACGATGTTGCGCCGACCAGTTACAAAACAATGACCCACTAGCCTAAACCAATCCCTTTTCATCCATAAACCTATCCACAGATCTTTTAAACGCCCCCAAACTAGGTGCATTTACAACTGCAGCTGGCAGGGCATTCCAGTCCCTCACCACCCTCTGGGTAAAGAACCTACCCCTGACATCTGTCCTATAACTACCCCCCCTTAATTTAAAATCGTGCCCCCTCGTGTTAGCTTTCTCCATCCTAGGAAAAAGGCTATCACTATCTACCCTGTCTAAACCTCTAATCATCTTATATGTCTCAATGAGATCCCCTCTTAGCCGCCTTCTTTCCAGCGAAAACAACCCCAAATCTCTCAATCTCTCCTCATAGGATCTCCCCTCCATACCAGGCAACATCCTGGTAAACCTCCTCTGCACCCTCTCCAAAGCCTCTCCATCCTTCCTGTAATGTGGGGACCAGAACTGCACACAAAACTCCAAGTGCGGCCGCACCAGAGATGTGTACAGTTGCATCATGACGCTGCGACTCCTGAATTCAATCCCCCTACCAATAAACACCAAAACTCCGTATGCCTTCTTAACAACTTTATCTACTTGATTCCCAACTTTCAGGGATCTATGTACACATACACCTAGATCCCTCTGCTCCTCCACACTATTCAAAGTCCTCCCGTTAGCCCTATACTCAACACATCTGTTATTCCTACCGAAATGAATTACCTCACACTTCTCCACATTAAACTCCATTCGCCACCTCTCAGCCCAGCTCTGCAACCTTTCTAAGTCATCCTGCAAACTATGACACCCTTCCTCACAATCAACCACACCTCCGACTTTGGTGTCATCAGCAAACTTACTAATCCACCCAACTATACCCTCATCCAGATCATTAATAAAAATTACAAACAGCAGTGGCCCCAAAACAGATCCCTGAGGCACACCACTTGTAACCGAACTCCATGACGAATATTTCCCATCAACCACCACTCTCTGTCTCCTATCTGCTAGCCAATTCCTGATCCAATTACCTAGATCACCCCCAATCCCATACATCTGCATTTTCTGCAGAAGCCTACCATGGTGAACCTTATCAAACGCCTTGCTAAAATCCATATACACCACATCAACAGCCTTACCCCTATCCACCTCTTTGGTCACTTTCTCAAAGAACTCGATAAGGTTAGTAAGGCATGACCTACCCGCTACAAAACCATGCTGACTGTCTCTAATCAACTCATTACTTTCCAAATAACTATAAATCCTGTCTCTAATAATCCTTTCCAAAACCTTACCCACCACAGAAGTAAGACTCACCGGTCTATAATTCCCAGGGAAGTCCCTTCTCCCCTTCTTAAACAATGGGACAACATTTGCTGTCCTCCAATCTTCTGGTACTATACCAGAGACTAACGACGACCTGAAGATCAGAGCCAGAGGCTCCGCAATCACCCCTCTTGCCTCCCAAAGAATCCTAGGGTAAATCCCATCTGGACCAGGGGACTTATCTATTTTCAATCCCTCTAAAATATCCAGCACATCCCCCGTATCAACTGCAATACTATCTATTTCACACCCCTGCACCCCAGTGTCCTCCTCAGCTACATTCCTGTCCCCTTGCGTGAACACCGAAGAGAAATATTGGTTCAACGCCTCTCCAATCTCCTCCGGTTCCACACACAACTTCCCTCTACTGTCTGTAACTGGCCCTAATCTTGTCCTAACCAACCTTCTGTCCTTGACATACCTGTAAAACGCCTTAGGGTTCTCCTTAATCCTATCAGCCAAAATCATCTCATGCCCTCTTTTAGCCCTTCTTAACTCCCTCTTCAACTCCCTCCTAGCCAATCTAAAACTTTCTAATGCACTACCTGAGCCCTCAAGCCTCATCCGAACATAAGCCTCCTTTTTCTTCCTAACCAACGAATCAACTTTTTTGGTGCACCACGGTTCCCTGGGCCTACCAAATCCTCCTTGCCTGACAGGGATATACTTATTACAGACCCGCAATAGCTGCTCCTTGAAAAATCTCCACATCTCGGATGTTCCCAGTCCCTGTAATCTCCCATTCCAACCAATGCTTCCTAATTCTCTCCTAATAGCCTCATAATTACCCTTCCCCCAGCTGAAACTACTGACCCGAGGTTCATGCCTATCCCTTTCCATCACTAAGGTGAACGTAATCGAATTGTGATCACTATCCCCAAACTGTACACCAACTTCCAAGTCTAGCACCTGGTCTGGCTCATTACCGAGCACCAAATCCAATATAGCCTCACCTCTCGTCGGCCTATCTACATACTGAGTCAAAAAACCTTCCTGCACACTTTGAACAAAAACTGACCCCTCTAACGAGCCAGAGCTGTAGCAATTCCAATCTACATGAGTAAAGTTAAAGTCTCCCATAACAATTACCCTATTACTTTCACTCCTAACAAGGATCGTTTCCGCAATCCTTTCCTCAACCTCTCTAGAACTTTTTGGAGGTCTATAAAAGACTCCCAACAGGGTGACCTCTCCTCTCCTATTTCTAATCTCCGCCCATACTACCTCAACAGACAAGTCCTCATCAAAGTTCCTCTCTGACACTGAGATACAGTCCTTGACCAATAATGCTACCCCACCCCCCCTTCTACCTCCTTGTCTACTCCGATTAAAGCATTTGTACCCCGGGACCTGCAACATCCATTCCTGACCCTGCTCTATCCAAGTCTCTGAAATGGCCACAACATCGAAGTCCCAGGTACTGGTCCACGCTGCAAGTTCATCCACCTTATTGCGAATACTCCTCGCATTAAAGTATACACATTTCAAACCACATTCCAAACCCTGTTCCGCCCCTCTCCCGCAATGCCGGGCATTGCAGTCCCCATCTACGCCCCCCTCACTTTCACCCCCTCTACTCAGGATCCCACCCCCCCTCTGAATCAATTTAAACCACTCCGCATAACCTCAACAAATTTACCTCCCAGGATATTTGTTCCCCTTTGGTTCAGGTGTATCCCATCCCTCTGATAAAGGTCCCACCTTCCCCAGAACGAGCCCCAATTGTTCAAGTACTTAAACCCTTCCCTCCTGCACCATCCCCTCAGCCACGAGTTCAAGCTTTCCCTCCCTCTATTCCTCTCTAAACTATCCCGTGGCACAGGCAAGAGTCCAGAGATAACCACTCTGTCTGTCTTGGCCTTTAGCTTCCACCCCAACTCCATGAATCTCTGCTTAATGTCCCCTTCCCTTAGCCTTCCTATATCATGCGTCCCCACATGAATAATAACTTGGGGTTGATCTCCCTCTCCCCTGAGAGTCTTGAATATCCTCTCTGAGACATCCTGGACCCCAGCCCCTGGTAGGCAACACACCAGCCCTGAGTTCCTATCATTGTTACCGACTCTCCTATCCGTCCCTTTAACGGTGGAGTCCCCAATTACAAGACCTAATCTTTGGCTACCCCTAACCACCTGAGCTTTTACAGTAGGCTCATCCCCAGAGACCTGCTCCCTTTGGCTATCCCCAGTTGATCCCTCCTCAACTGTAGCCTCCAGGACCGAAAACCTATTTTGGAGGGGAACAGCCCCAGGGGATTTTCCCCCCACTTGCTTCTTTCCCCTCCTCTTGGCAGTGACCCAAGACTGGTTTCTAGGAGTGACTAACTCCCTATAACTCCTATCAATGTCCACCTCTGCATCCCGAATTTTGCGGAGCTCCTCTACTTCCAACTCCAACTCCTTTACACGCTCCTCCAGAAGCTGCATTCTAATGCACTTCCTACAAGTAAAATCCCCTGTAACACTACTGGAGTCCCTCACCACATACATCCCACAGGAGATGCAGCACACTGCCTGAACTGCCATCCCTGAAACTATTACCAGCAGAAGAAATAAAAATATTAAAAAGAAAACTTACCCACACTTATAATTTAGGTTAGAGGAGGTGGGAGGGTGGGATTCTCTACCAGTGTAGAGAATCGGGTATCCTCTCTACGCTAATTTATAGGGTTAGGGGCCCCGAAAAAAAAACTACAACTCCCGGCAAGCGTCTTAGTGACGACTTCCGGTTTTAACTAATTTTAAAAAAAACCGCCAAAAACTCGCAACTTTAAAAAACTAAAAATAAAAGTTAGCCAAAGAAACAGAAAAATGTACCCGTTGCTGCCTCCTCTGATGTCCAAAAATCGCTGCCTCTCGACTTTGCTCGCCAGAAACAAAGTCGAATTGTAGCAAGACTTCTGTATTCTTGTATTCCAGTCCCCTTGTATTAATGGCCAACATGCCGTTTGCCTTTTTAATTGCTTGCTTTACCTGCATGCTAACTTTCTGGTGCTCCTTGTACGAGCGCACCCAAATTTCTTTGGACATCAACATTTAAAAGTTTTCCGTAACTTTTATTTTGAAATAAGTTCTGTTTTTTTATTCTTACAAGAAAGTGAATAACCTCACAGTACGCTCCATCTGCCATCTTGTTCCCACTCACCTAACCCTGTCTATATATTTTATCAGCCTCTTTATTTGACATACATGCACTGACTGACTGCACGTATAACATAAAGCATTGATAATCAACATGTTGCATCTTGGCTGTATATTAACTCGTACCAATCAAGTAGATAAGGTTGTTAAGAAGGCATACGGTGTCTTGGCGTTTATTGGTAGGGGGATTGAATTTAGGAGTCGCAGCGTCATGATGCAACTGTACACAACTCTGGTGCGGCCGCACTTGGAGTACTGTGTGCAGTTCTGGTCCCCACATTATAGGAAGGATGTGGAGGCTTTGGAGAGGGTGCAGAGGAGGTTTACCAGGATGTTGCCTGGTATGGAGGGAAGGTCCTATGAGGAGAGACTGAGGGATTTGGGGTTGTTTTCGTTAGAAAGAAGGCGGCTAAGAGGGGACCTTATTGAAACATATAAGATGATTAGAGGTTTAGATAGGGTGGACAGTGATAGCCATTTTCCTCGGATGGAGAAAGCTAGCACGAGGGGGCATAGCTTTAAATTAAGGGGTGGTAGATATAGGATGGATGTCAGGGGTAGGTTCTTTACCCAGAGGGTGGTGAGGGATTGGAATGCCCTGCCTGCTGCAGTTGTAGATGCGCCTAGTTTGGGGACGTTTAAGAGATAGGTTTATGGATGGAAAGGGATTGGTTTAGGTTAGAGGGTCATTGCTTTTTTAATTGGTCAGTGCAACATCGTGGGCCGGAGGGCCCGTTCTGCGCTGTAATGTTCTACCAAAGCTCTGAATAGGCTAAATTCTGAGCAAATTTAGTTATTCATTGAACTGTAATGTTGATGTAGGCCCCCAGAGGGAGTTGTGGAACTAGGCCACATTAAACTTGGCATGCTCATTGACAGTGCTAGATATGACCAGCTAACAGCATCATGAACAGTAATAGCTTTAATTCAGACTGTGCTATCTCATCCTCTCCACTATATATTTCATTCAGTGCAATGGTATTGTAAAGATTAGCCCTCTGATGACTGTGATCATCATTTCATATGATCCACTCTTTCAAAACTACACTGGGTATACAACCTAGTGGAACGGAGGGGGAGTTTGTACGCAGAACTCTTTCTGTTGGAGAGAATGTAGAATATGCAAATTAATGCATTCTAAGGATCATTTTTCCATAGAACCCTACAGTGCAGAAAGAGGCCCTCCGACCCATCGAGTCTGCACCGAACACAATACCATCCAGACCCTACCCCCACATCCCTACATACTATACCCACTAATCCCTCTAACCTCTGCATCCCTGGACACTAAGGAGCAATTTCTTAGCATGACCAATTAACCTAACCTGCACATTTCTGGACTGTGGGAGGAAACCCATGCAGACACAAGGAGAATGTGCAAACTCCACACAGACAGTGACTCGAGCCGGGAATCGAACCCAGGACGCTGGAGCTGTGAAGCAGCAGTGCTAACCACTGTGCTACCGTGCCACTCATCATTAAACACTGATCAAGAAAACACATTATCCAAAATGGGTTAACAACTTTAGACAAGAGAAAATGTAAGCAAATCAAACTTCAAACGAATCAGAAATCAGCAGTATATATTCTTTCTTGTAACTTTAAGTTTATTTGCCAGTGTCACAAGCAGGCTTGCATTAACACTGCAATGAAGTTACTGTGAATATCCCCTGGGCCTTGTGTTATTGCTCATAGCTTGTTAAACACCGCTCAGTCCCTCGTATAGAACTTCATACTGTGATCTGACATGTTGCTGCACTACTCTTTTCAGACAGCAACCTGAAAAACAAAGTAGTAACAGCCCATTCTCTCACAATTAAACTGTTTTAATTGGTTCTCACACTGTCTGCAGATCTGTGTCTGACTGACTCTCACCATCTGTAGGGTGAGATCTATGTCTGACTGGCTCTCACACTGTCTAGAAAGATGCTTCAGTGTCATTTGCTAATAGTGATCCTTCAGTGTGATTTGAACAGGCTGAGTGTGTGGGCATGTGCAAGGCAGATGCAATGTAAAGTGGAAAGATGTGAGGTTATCCACTTTGGTAGCAATAATAGGAAGACAGATTATTACTTGAATGGGTGTAAATTGAGAGAGGTGGATACTCAGTCAGACCTTGGTATTCTCTTGCATCAGCCACTGAAAGTAAGTGCTCAGATACAGCAGACAGTAAAGAAGGCAAACAGTATGTTGACCTTCATAACGAGTGGATTTAAGCACATGATAGGGTTGTTTTGCTGCAATTGTATAGGGTGATGGTGAGGCCATACCTGGAGTATTGTGTGCAGTTTTGATGTCTTTATCTGAGGAAGGATGTCCTTGCTATAGAGAGAGTACAGCAAAGGTTCACCAGGCTGATTCCTGGGGTGGCAGATCTGTCAAATGAGGAGAGACTAAGTTGTTTATGATTTATTCATTGGCATTTAGAAGAATGAGAGGGAATCTCATAGAAACTTATAAAATTCTAACAGGGTTAGACAGGGTAGATTAAAAAAGAATATTCCCAATAGTGGGGAGTCCAAAACTAACAGTCATAGTTTGAGGATAAGGAGAGAACCTATTAGGACTGAGGTGAGGAGGAATTTCTTCATCCAGAGGGTGATGAATGTGTGGACTTCAGTACCACAGAATGTAGTTGAGGCTAACACATCATCAGATTTTTGAGAAGAAGTTAGCTCTTGTGGCTAAAGGGACCAATGGATATGGTAGGGGGAGGAATCAGCATATTGAATTTGACAATCAGGCATGATTAAGATGAATGGTTGAGCAGGCTTGAAGGGCCAAACGGCCTGTTCCTGCTTTGTTTTCTGCTTCCATAATCATAGTGGTAGGTTCTATTTACTCTTTGTTCTGTTTCATCTGTAATTCCTATTTTGAAGCATGCTAGAACATAAGAAATAGGAGCAGGAGTAGGCCATCTAGCCCCTCGAGCCTGCCCCGCCATTCAATAAGATCATGGCTGATCTGCCGTGGCTCAGCTCCACATTCCCGCCCTCTCCCCTTAATCCCCTTGCCTATCAAAAACCTATCAACCTGCGTCTTAAAAATATTTAGCGAGGCAGCCTCCACCACTTCAACAGGCAGAGAATTCCAGAGATTCACCACCCTTTGAGTGAAGAAGTTCCTCCTCAACTCCGTTCTAAACCGCCCCCCCCCCTTTATCTTGAGGCTGTGCCCCCTAGCCCTACTGTCCTTTCTGAGCGGGAAGAGCCTCTCCACCTCTATCCTATCCATCCCATTCAACATCTTATATGTCTCAATGAGATCTCCCCTCATTCTTCTAAACTCTAACGAGTACAAGCCTAGTTTATTCAGCCTCTCATAGTTCAACTCCCTCAACTCCGCTCTTTTTTATTTGAATATTTATTTTGAATCATTGAGACTTATTGCAGAGAAAGAGGTCATTTAACCATATTTGTCCGTGTGGAAATTGAGTCAGATATCAGAGTCACTGGGGCAGTCAGAGGGAAAGATGTGAAAAGATGTTCAGATGCTGATTGCTGGCTATCATTGGTCTTTTGCTGTTCCTGTGTAGGGATTAGTGCTAAGGTGAGAGAGCTAAACTCTGAATTCACTTTCTGCATCAACACTGCATATGAGGACACCTACCTCGATTCCTATTACCTGGACATTCAGACCCAGCATCCTCGCAAGATCATTTGTCACAACATTCCTGCCTTCATCCCTGTGGAGCAGATGGCTTGCACCTACCTCCAGCTGGACCTGCGGCGATTCATGGATGTACTGCGTGACGCCCTGAATGCCTACACCAGCAGAAGATATCAGGTGGAGCAGTTACAGGTATAAAGCAGAGCAACCACAGGCTAATGTGAAAGGTAAAAGGGTGAGAAGGGAAAGGATAGGACCTATAAAAGGTGAAGGGGGAAAGGTCTGTGTAGAACCAGAAGAAATGGCAGAGGTGCTTAATGAGTACTTTGCCTCAGTATTCACAGTGGAAGCTGATTTGGGAGATCTTGCTATGGACTTGCAGCAGGTGGAAAAGATTGAGTACGTGGACATTAAGGAGGAGGATGTGTTAGAACTTTTGAATTCTATCAAAATAGATAAGTCGCCGGGACCAGATGCGTTGTACCCCAGGATACTGTGGGAGGCCAGGGAAGTGATTGCAGAGCCCCTGGCGATGATCTTTGCGTCGTCAATGGAGACGGGAGAGGTTCCGGAAGATTGGAGGATTGCGGATGTAGTCCCTATTTTCAAGAAAGGGAACAGAGATAGCCCGGGAAATTACCGCCCGGTGAGTCTGACCTCAGTGGTTGGTAAGCTGATGGAGAGGCTTCTGAGGGACAAGATTTACGAGCATTTGGAGAGGTTTGACATGATCAGGAATAGTCAGCATGGATTTGTCAAGGGCAGGTCGTGCCTTACGAGCCTAGTTGAGTTCTTCGATAATGTGACTGAACACATTGACGAAGGAAGTGCCGTGGACGTAGTGTACATGGACTTCAGCAAGGCTTTTGATAAGGTCCCCCATGCAAGACTTCTTGAGAAGGTGAGAGGGCATGGGATCCAAGGGCCTTTGGCCTTGTGGATCCAGAACTGGCTTGCCTGCAGAAGGCAGAGAGTGGTTGTGGATGGGTCTTTTTCGGAATGGAGGTCAGTCACCAGTGGGGTGCCCCAGGGATCTGTTCTGGGACCCTTGCTGTTTGTCATTTTCATAAATGACCTGGATGAGGAAGTGGAGGGATGGGTTAGCAAGTTCGCTGATGACACGAAGGTCGGCGGTGTTGTGGATGGTCTGGAAGGATGTCAAAAGTTGCAGCAGGACATAGATAGGATGCAGGAATGGGCGGAGAAGTGGCAGATGGACTTCAATGCGGATAAATGTGTAGTCGTCCATTTCGGCAGAACCAACGGGATGAACGAGTGCACTATTAAGGGCAGGAGTCTTAGTAGCGTTGAAGAGCAGAAGGATCTCGGGGTCCGGGTTCACAGGACTCTTAAATCGGCCTCGCAGGTGGAGGAGGTGGTCAAGAAGGCGTATGGTGTACTGGCCTTCATTAATCGAGGGATTGAGTTTAGGAGTCGGGAGGTAATGCTGCAACTTTACAGGACCCTCGTCAGGCCTCATTTGGAGTACTGTGCGCAGTTCTGGTCGCCTCACTATAGGAAAGACGTAGAAGCTATTGAAAGGGTGCAGAGGAGATTTACAAGGATGTTGCCTGCACTGGGAGGCATGCCTTATGAAGATAGGTTGAGGGAGCTGGGACTCTTTTCCCTGGAGAGGCGAAGGTTGAGAGGCGACCTGATAGAAGTTTATAAAATGTTGAGAGGAATAGATAGGGTGGACTCTCAGAGGCTATTTCCCCGGGTTGAAATGGTCGCTACGAGAGGACACAGATTTAAGGTGCGGGGAGGGAAGTACAGAGGTGATGTTAGGGGTAAGTTTTTCACTCAGAGGGTGGTGAGTGAATGGAATCGGCTGCCGTCGTCGGTGGTGGAGGCGAACTCGCTGGGGTCTTTTAAAAGACTTCTGGATGAGTATATGGGGTTTAATGGGATTGGGGGTAAGAGATAGGTCTATAGATTGGTGGGGTTGATGTGATCGGCGCAACGCGAGGGCCGAAGGGCCTGTTTGTGCTGTAATGTTCTATGTTCTATGTTCTAAAGTTATAGAGTAAAGCCTCTTCTACACTGTCCCCATCAAACACTCCCAGGACAAGGAAAGCATGGGGTTAGGTACAAAGTAAAGCTCCCTCTACACTGTCCCCATCAAACACTGATGTGGAGATGCCGGCATTGGACTGGGGTAAACGCAGTAAGAAGTCTCACAAAACCAGATTAAAGTCCAACAGGTTTATTTGGTAGCACAAACAGGTACAGGACAGGTCCCCCATCAAACACTCCCAGGACAGGTACAGCATGGGGTTAGATACAGAGTAAAGCTCCCTCTACACTGTCCCCCATCAAACACTCCCAGGACAGGTACAGCATGGGGTTAGATACAGAGTAAAGCTCCCTCTACACTGTCCCCCATCAAACACTCCCAGGACAGGTACAGCATGGGGTTAGATACAGAGTAAAACTCCCTCTACACTGTCCCCCATCAAACACTCCCAGGACAGGTACAGCATGGGGTTAGATACAGAGTAAAACTCCCTCTACACTGTCCCCATCAAATACTCGTAGGATTAGATACAGAGTAAAAGCTCCTGGGAGTGTTATGCTGCAAATCTGTGGGATTATAAGAAGCTATTCACCAATGGTAACACTCTCTTTCCCAGAAACTCCACAGCATGTTCCTAACTGGCCAAGTACAGAGGAATGCTGCCTATAACTTACTGAAGTTTCAGTATCCAATTTTGTGTGGGGACATGGAGCAAGACGTCCAGGTGAAACTGGTCTATAAGGATCTTGCATGCTATCTTCCAACTGGAGTTACACTCGCCTATACAGGTAAGAACTGATAGGAATTGGCTTCCTGTACATGATAATCAGACAATGGCATTGTTCTTTCTCCATGTGCTGTTACTGAGCCTTGCTGAGGTGCACGTGAATTTTAACTTTGTGTGATGGATACTGGGAACTGATCCATGACATTGCCTGTCCTGTGATTTGTTCCTGATCATTATGCAGTGAATGCAGTTTAGAGAGAATGTGGACCAGCCAGGATATCTGCACCTGGCAATGGCTCTGATGAACTTAAGAACTAGGAGCAGAGTAGGCCATCTGGCCCCTCGAACCTGGTCTGCCATTCAATAAGATCGTGGTTGATCTTTTTTTGGACTCGGCTCCACTTACCCGCCTGCTCACCTTAACCCTTAATTCCTTTACTGTTCAAAAATTTATCTATCCTTGCCTTAAAAACATTCAATGAGGTAGCCTCAACTATTTCACAGATCCACAACCCTTTGTGTGAAGAAGTTCCTCCTCAACTCAGTCTTAAGTAAATCGGCTTCCCCTTATTTTGAGGCTATGCCCCCTAGTCCTAGTTTCACCTGCTAGTGGAAACAACTTCCCTGCTCCTATCTTATCTATTTCCTTCATGATCTCATATGTTTTTATAAGATCTTCTCTTATTCTTCTGAATTCCAATGAGTATAACCCCAGTTTATTCAGTCTTTCCTCCTCATAAGCCAACCCTCTCAACTCTGGAATCAACCTAGTGAATCTCCTCTGCATCCCCTGTGCCAGTATATCCTTCCTCAAGTCAGGAGACCAAAACTGTACATAGTACTCCGGAGGTGGCCTCACCAGCACCTTATACAGCTGTAACATAACCTCGCTGTTTTTAAACTCTATCCCTTGAGCAATAAAGGACAAAATTCCATTTGCCTTCTTAATTATAAACAAACTCCTTGAGATTCCTGCACAAGGACAACCAGGTCTCCCTGCACTGCAGCACGCTGCAATCTTTTACCATTTAAATAATAGTCCATTTTGCTGTTATTCCTACCAAAATGGATGACCTCACATTTACCAACATTGTACTCCATCTGCCAGACCCTCGCCCACTCACTTAGATTATCTATATCTCTTTGCAGACTTTGTGTTGTCTGCACACTTTGCTCTGCCACTCATCGTAGTGTCATCTGCAAATTTTGACACACTACACTTGGTCTCCAACTCCAAATCAACTGTGTAAATCGTAAACAATTACGATCCCAACACTGATCCCTGAGGCACGCCACTAGTCACTGATCATCAACCAGAAAAACACACATGTACCCCCACTCTTTGCTTTCTGTTAGTTAACCAATCCTGTGTTCATGCTGATACATTACCTGTAACACTGTGCACCTTTTATCTTATGTAGCAGTCTTTAGTGCGGCACTGTGTCAAATGCCTTCTGGAAATCCAGATACACCATATCCACAGGTTCCCCATTGTTCACTGTGCATGTTCTCAAAGAATTCCACCCAATTTGTCAAACATGACCTGCCCTTCATGAACCTATTCTGCGTCTTATCGATGGGGCAATTTATATCCCATGTATTTATATGAAGGGTCAGTCATACTCCAAATGTTAGTTGGCTTCTCTCCATAGATGTGCTGAGATTTTCTACTTTTCATTTTGATTCTGACATCCACAATAATTTGCCGTCTTTTACACCTATTCCCTGTTCAGTGATCCTCTGGGTTCGAGAGAAGACAGTTTGCAAATTATTATTTTCACAGGATGTAGGCATTGCTGGCTAGTCCAACTTTTTATAACACATCCATAATTCCCTTGAGAAATGGTGTTGAACTGCCTTCCTGAACCGCTGTGGTCCAGCTGTTGTAGGTACAGCTGTTGAGGAGAGAGAGTTCCAGGATTTTGACCCAACTACTTAGCTACGAAGGGCCTGTTTGTGCTGTAGTGTTTTATGTTCTACAGTAAAGAAAGAATATATTTCTAAGTCAGGATAGTATGTGGCCTGGAGGCGAACTTGCATCGGTGGTGTTCCTATGCATTTGCTGTCATTGTCCTTCCAAGTGTTAGAGGTCATAGGATTGGAAGGTATTGTTGAAGGTGCTTTGGTGAGTTGCTGCAGTGCTTCTTGTAGATACAACATACTGTTGCTACTGTACATGGGTGCTGGAGAGAGTGTGGTGACCAGAATTTAGCTGTGGCCTAATGAGCGTTTTATACAGTTCCATCATGACCTCTTATCTTATATTCTATGCCTTAGCTAATAAAGGCAAGCATCCCTGATACCTCAGCTGCCTGATCTAACTGTCTTGCTGCCTTCATGAATTTATTCACATGCGCCCCAAATTCCCTCTTGTCCTCTGTACTTCCTAGAGTTCTAATGTTCATTCCCTTAGGGCTGCAGGGTGGCACAGTGATTAGCATTACTGACTCACAGCAGCTGGGACCTGGGTGTGATTCCTGGCTTGTTACTGTCTGTGTGGAGTCTGCACGTCCTCCCCATGTATGTGCAGATTTCCTCCGGGCGCTGGAGTTTCCTCCCACAGCCTGAAAGAATGCTGGTTAGGTGCATTGACTGTCAATGTGCGCAAACAGGTCCCGGAGTGCGGCGACTAGAGGATTTTCAATAACTTCATTGCAGTGTTAATGCCAGCCTACTTCTGACACTAATAAATAAATTTCAAAACATGAAAAACTGCTTTGCTGTCCAACCAAAAAACCTCACACTTTTCAGGGTTAAATTCCATTTGCTACGGTTCTATTCATCTAAATTGTTCTGTAATCCAAGGCTTACCTCTTTGCCATTTATCACACTATCAATCATGTAGAATAATTTGATTAGGGATAGTCAACACGGTTTTATGAAGGGTAGGTTGTGCCTCACAAACCTTATTGAGTTCTTTGAGAAGGTGACCAAAGAGGTGGATGAGAGTAAAACAGTTGATGTGGTGTATATGGATTTCAGTAAAACTTTTGATAAGGTTCCCCACAGTAAACTATTGCAGAAAATATAGAGGCATGGGATTAAGGTGAGTTAGCGGTTTGGATCAGAAATTGGCTAGCTGTAAGAAGACAGAGGGTGGTGTTTGATGGGAAATATTTATCCTGTTGTTCAGTTACCAGTGGTGTACCGCAAGGATCTGTTTTGCTGTTTGCCATTTTTATAAATGACCTGGTTGAGGGTGTAGAAGGACGAGTTAATGAATTTGCGGATGACACTAAAGTCGGTGGAGTTGTGGACAGTGTGGATGGTTGTTGCAGGTTACAGAGGAAAAATGATAAGCTGCAGAGCTGGGCTGAGAGGTGGCAAATGGAGTTTAATGTGGAAAAGTGTGAAGTGATTCACTTTGGAAGGAGTAACAGGAATATAGAATACTGGGCTAATGGTAAGATTAGTGTGGATGAGCAGAGAGACCTCCGGTGACCATGTGCATAGATCCCTGAAAGTTGGCACCTAGGTTGATAGGGTTGTTAAGAAGGCGTACGGTGTGTTACATAAGAACATAAGAACATAAGAAATAGGAGCAGGAGTAGGCCATCTGGCCCTTCGAGCCTGCCCCGCCATTCAATAAGATCATGGCTGATCTGTCGTGACTCAGCTCCACCTTCCCGCCCTCTCCCCATAACCCTTAATCCCCTCTCTTATCAAAAACCCATCAACCCGTTTCTTAAAAATATTTAGCGAGGCAGCCTCCACCACTTCAACGGGCAGAGAATTCCAGAGATTCACCACCCTTTGAGTGAAGAAGTTCCTCCTCAACTCTGTTCTAAACCGCCCCCCCTTTATCTTGAGGCTGTGCCCCCTAGTCCTACTGTCTTTTTTGAGCGGGAACAGTCTCTCCACCTCTATCCTATCCATCCCATTCATCATCTTATACGTCTCAATGAGATCTCCCCTCATTCTTCTAAACTCTAACGAGTACAAGCCTAGTTTATTCAGCCTCTCCTCATAGCTCAATCCCCTCAACTCCGGTATCAGCCGAGTAAACCTCCTCTGCACTCGCTTTTATTGGTAGAGGGATTGAGTTTCAGATCCATGAGGTCATGTTGCAGCTGTAGAAAACTCTGGTGTGACGTGTGAGGATCGTGGGTGGAGGGGGGGACGCGTAATGTTAAAATGGCGGCGTGGGCTTGTTGGACCAAAGGGCCTGTTTCCTGGTCTGTTTTGTTCTTTGATGCACTTGGAGTATTGTGTACAGTTCTGGTCGCCGCATTATAGGAAGGATGTGGAAGCATTGGAAAGATTTACCAGGATGTTGCCTGATATGGTGGGAAGGTCTTATGAGGAAAAGCTGAGGGACTTGAAGCTGTTTTCATTAGAGAGAAGAAGGTTGAGATGACTTAATAGAGACATACAAAATGGTCAGAGGATTAGATAGGGTGGACAGATGGAGATGGCTAGCATGAGAGGATAAAGCTTTAAATTGAGAGGTGATAGATATAGGACAGATGTCAGAGATAGGTTCTTTACCCAGAGAGTAGTAAGGACATGGAATGCCCTGCCTGTAACAGTAGTGGACTCGCCAACTTTAAGGACATTTAAATGGTCATTGGATAAACATATGATATCTGTGTTCTTATGAACATATTTTGTGTTCTTATAGGGATGATATTGGAATAGTGTAGGTTAGGTGGGCTTTAGATTGGTTTCACAGGTCAGCGCAACATTGAGGGCCGAAGGGCCTATACTGAGCAGTAATGTTCTATGTTTCTAATTATTGTGTCATCTGCCAATTTACTGATTTATACCCCCACATTCACTTCTAGATCATTACTGTACACAAATAGCAAGGGACCCAGCATCAATTTCTGTGGTACACCATTGGACACAGGCTTCTAGTCACAATAATATCCTTTCACCATCCTCGTGTCACTAAACCAATTCTGCATTCAGCTGCATCTGCCACCCATCTGACACTCCATCAACTTGTTTATGTCCATTTGAAGTTCTACGCTATTCCCATCACAATTTACAATACTGCCAAGTTTTGTGTCAACTGAAATTGTCCCCTGCACACCAAGATTTAGATCAGGTTTACCAAATTTTCCAGCCACACAATGCTTTTGACCTTCCAAATGTACCGATGAACTGCTGAGTTCTTATTGTATTGAAGAGCTAAACCACAATGAAAAAATCATTGCTTTTGCACAAGGGGTGCAAACAGACAAAAACTGAATTTAGAACATAGAACATTACAGCGCAGAACAGGCCCTTCGGCCCATGATGTTGCGCCGACCAGTTACAAAACTATGACCCACTAACCTAAATCTCCTGTGAACACTCTCCAATGCTTTCACATCCTTCTCGTGGTGAGGTGACCAGAACTACATACAATATTGCAAATGTGGTCTCACCAAGGTCCTGTATAGAACATAGAACACTACAGCACAAACAGGCCCACGAGTTGCACCGATCACATCAACACCTATCTATAACCCCCAATCCCATAAAACCCCATATACTCATCCAGAAGTCTTTTAAAAGACCCAGCGAATTCGCCTCCACCACCACTGATGGCAGCCGATTCCACTCACTCACCACCCTCTGAGTGAAAAACTTACCCCTAACATCACTTCTGTACTTTCCTCCCCGCACCTTAAATCTGTGTCCTCTCGTAGCGACCATTTCAACCCGGGGAAATAGCCTCTGAGAATCCACCCTATCCATTCCTCTCAACATTTTATAAACCTCTATCAGGTCGCCTCTCAACCTTCGTCTCTCCAGGGAAAAGAGACCCAGCTCCCTCAACCTATCTTCATAAGGCATGCCTCCCAGTCCAGGCAACATTCTTGTAAATTTCCTCTGTACCCTTTCAATAGCTTCTACATCTTTCCTATAGTGAGGCGACCAGAACTGCGCACAGTACTCCAAATGAGACCTGACAAGGGTCTTATAAAGTTGCAGCATTACCTCCCGACTCCTAAACTCAATCCCTCGATTAATGAAGGCCAGTACACCATATGCCTTCTTGACCACCTCTTCTACCTGCGAGGCTGATTTAAGAGTCCTGTGGACCCGGACCCCAAGATCCTTCTGCTCTTCAACACTACTAAGACTCCTGCCCTTGATAGTGTACTCGTTCATCCCATTGGTTCTGCCAAAATGGACGACTACGCATTTATCCGCGTTGAAGTCCATCTGCCACTTCTCCGCCCAGTCCTGCATCCTATTTATGTCCTGCTGCAACTTTTGCCATCCTTCCAGACCATCCACAACACCACCGACCTTCGTGTCATCAGCGAACTTACTTACCCATCCCTCCACTTCCTCATCCAGGTCATTTATGAAAATGACAAACAGCAAGGGTCCTAGAACAGTTCCCTGGGGCACTCCACTGGTGACTGACCTCCATTCAGAAAAAGACCCATCCACAACCACTCTCTGCCTTCTGCAGGCAAGCCAGTTCTGGATCCACAAGGCCAAAGGCCCTTGGATCCCATGCCCTCTCACCTTCTCAAGAAGGTTGCAGCATAGTTGCAAGATAGTTGCAAGTTGCATAGTTGCAAGTCTCAAGATAGTTGCAGCATAACCCCACGACTCTTAAACTCAAACCCCCTGTTAATGAATGCTAATACACTATAAGCCTTTTTCACGGCTCTATCCACTTGAGTGGCAATGTTCAGAGATCTGTGGATATGAACCCCAAGATCTCTCTGTTCCTCCACGTTCCTCAAAACCCTGCCGTTGACCCTATAATCTACATTCAAGCTTGCCCTACCAAAATGAATTACCTTGCACTTATCAGGGTTAAACTCCATCTGCTACCTTTCGGCCCAACTCTGCATCCTATCAATGTCTCTTTGCAGCCTATAAGAGCCCTCCACCTAATCCACTACTCCACCAATCTCGGTGTCAAGAATTTATTGTAGTTTTTTTCTACTTCTCATTTCATAGAAATCATTAGAATCTGTACAGTGCAGAAGGAGGCCATTAAGCCCATTGAATCTGCATCGACAACAATCTCACCCAGACCCTATCCCCGTCAACCCACATATTTACCCGCTAATCCTTCTAACCTACGCATCCCGGGACATTAAGAGGCAATCAAGCATGACCAATCCATCTAACCTGCACGTCTGTGGACTGTGGGAGGAAACCCATGCAAACACGGGAAAGTCCACACAGACAGTGATCCGAACTAGAAATCGAACCCTGGTCCTTGGCACTGAGGCAGCAGTACTAACCACTGTGCCGTGTATATACATTTAATTTAATTAAAAAGTTATCTTATTAAAAACCATTCTTGAGGCTTACCTTTTTGTTATTTTTCAGTGGAAGGATTTAATTGCCCTCTTGCACATTCACCTCTCAGCAGCAGGTTTCCTCACCCTGTTTGACCTGACTCCTCTTGGAGTCCACATGGATGTTGAGGACTCCAAGGGCAACTCTCTCCTGACTTTATGTCACTGTGCCGCCACCTCTGCTGGATGTGATCTGCTGAGCCCTGGGGATGGTGATTTTTGATTTGATTTATTATTGCTACATGCATTGGTATATAGTGAAAAGTATTATTTCTTGAGCACTATGTGGTGTGCCTCAGGGATCTGTTTTAGGGCCACTGCTGTTTGTAATTTTTATTAATGATCTGGATGAGGGTATAGTTGGGTGGATTAGTAAATTTGCTGATGACACCAAAGTCGGAGGTGTGGTAGATAGTGAGGAGGGGTGTCATAGTTTACAGAGAGACTTGGACAAGTTGCAGAGCTGGGCCAAGAGGTGGCGGATGGAGTTTAATGCAGAAAAGTGTGAGGTAATTCACTTTGGCAGGAATAACAGATGTGTCGAGTATAGGGCTAACGGTAGGATTCTGAATAGTGTTGATGAACAGAGGGAGCTAGGTGTATGTGTACATAGATCCCTGAATGTTGGGAATCAAGTAGATAAGGTTGTTAGGAAGGCATACGGTGTCTTGGCGTTTATTGGTAGGGGGATTGAATTTAGGAGCCGCAGCGTCATGTTGCAACTGTACAAAACTCTGGTGCGGCCGCACTTGGAGTACTGTGTGCAGTTCTGGTCCCCACATTATAGGAAGGATGTGGAGGCATTGGAAAGGGTGCAGAGGAGGTTTACCAGGATGTTGCCTGGTATGGAGGGGAGGTCCTATGAGGAGAGACTGAGGGATTTGAGATTGTTTTCGTTAGACAGAAGGCAGCTAAGAGGGGACCTTATTGAAACATATAAGATGATTAGAGGTTTAGATAGGGTGGATAGTGATGGCCTTTTTCCTCGGATGGAGAAAGCTAGCACGAGGGGACATAGCTTTAAATTAAGGGGTGGTAGTTATAGGACGGATGTCAGAGGTGGGTTCTTTACCCAGAGGGTGGTGAGGGATTGGAATGCCCTGCCTGCTGCAGTTGTAAATGCGCCTAGTTTGGGGGCGTTTAAGAGATCTGTGGATAGGTTTATGGATGGAAAGGGATTGGTTTAGGTTAGTGGGTCATTGTTTTGTAACTGGTCGGCGCAACATCGTGGACCGGAGGGCCTGTTCTGCGCTGTAATGTTCTATACAAAGCATACTTTTCATAGAGTACATTATATATTGGGGAAAAGGAGAGGCTGCAGAGTGTTACAGCCGCAGCAGTGTGTACAACCTACAAGATGCACTGCAGCAATTTACTAAAGATCCTTTGATAGGACCTGACATGAAAAAATATTGCCGTTCCTTTGCAGTCACTGGGTCAAAATCCTGAAATTCCTTCTCTAATGGCATTGTGAGTCAACCCACAGCATATGGACTGCAGTGTTTCAACAAGGCAGCTCACCATCACCTCAACAGCAATGCGGGATAGGCAATCAATGCTGGCCAGTCAGTGACACCCGTATCCCACAAATGAATAAAAGCTATACCTATAGAAAAATCAACTTAATATAAAGTAGGCTCCTCCATTTAAAAGCCTGATGGCAGCAGGGAAGATGTTCTTGAGTCAGTTAGTTCGTGATCTCAGACTTTTGATCTTTTCCTAACTGAAGAAAGTGGAAGAGAGAATTTCTGGGATGCGTGGGGTGCTGGCTGCTTTTCTGAGGCAGCAGGAAGTTTAGAGTCAATGGGTGGGAGGCTGGTTTGCGTGATGGACTGGACTATGTTCACAATCTTTTGTAGTTTCTTGTGGTCTTGATCAGAGCTGGAGCCATACCAAGCTGTGATATATCCGAAAAAGGATACTTTCTATGGTGCCTCTGTAAAAATTGTAGTGGACATGCCAAATTCTGCTCCAACTCCATTTTCAAGTTTGCTGATGACACAAGCATGTGTGTGTTGGACCTCAGAACAATGATGAGGCAGAATATAGGAAAGAGGTTGGGGTGGGTGAGGTTTCCAGAATAGAAATCTCTATTGGCTTTAGGTGGGATTTTTATGACCTTGCCTGAGCAAAGTTGTAAAATCCAGCCCTTAGAATGTGGTGAAATGGTGCGATGACAATTTCTCCAAAGTGAGTAAAAAGGAGATACGTAATTGACTTCAGAGACTAGCTTGATATTCCAGATTTTATTGATTTTATCTAAAAGACTCCAGCCTTTTGGGATTTGAACTCCTGCCCTAGAGTATTAGTCTAGCCTCTGGATTATTGGCCCAGTAACACCACAGTGCTACCATTCACATTGCATTGCGTTGAAACTTAGCTGCTGTGAATTCCCTAGTTCAGCCTCCAGCCGCGAGGGGGCACAATTAGTAGATATTCATTTAGTATGAGAATGAAAAGAGCGAGAGTTCAAATGTGTCCTGCTCACCACAGTTGTCTTGTATTATACTAGGGGCAGATGCGGAATCCATGGACGCAAAGTTAGAATGTCATCGGCAGCTCTTTGAAAATGTGGAACTTCACCGAGTATTTGACAGCTTAAAGCTGCAGGAAGAAGTGGCCATCTCGAGCTGAAACTTCTCTACAGCCAGCTCCTCCTGCTACTGAATTCCACACACACACCTCACCATTTACTGTACAAAAAGATGGAAGAGGAGATAGGAGACAAGCTGGTTTGATCTTGAAGCCATGAGTTATTCATTTAAAGGGATGGTTGATTCTGAAACTTTTAGTTTTCTGCATCTTTTTGTTCAAATTGGGAATGAGTCAGTTGGAGCTCAAGTGTTATTGGAGATCAGAGCTAAAAAGCCTTTGGTTTCAAATCTCAGGCCAGAGATTTGAGCACGTAATCTGCACTTTTCAGTGCTGAGGGAGTGCTGCACTGTCAGACGGTCAGTCTGAGGGAGTGCCGCATTGTCAAAGATGCCATCTTTGGAATGAGATGTTCCGAGTGTCCATGCCTCAATGGATGTTAACAATATCTGCGTAATATCAGCAGAAGAGAAGGGACTCCTTGCTGTTCTGTGCAATGTTCCTCCCTCAACAAACATCAAAAATGTTGCAACTGATAATTTAACTAATGTTTAGCCCTATTATAATGGTGACCAACTTTCAAACATTAGTTAGCTGAAAGCTTTTGAGGGATCTTGAGTTGTGAAAGATGCTCATATTCTATTTCCTTTCACTAAATTTTACTGTTTACAATGAAGATTTTGTAAAGCTGAATAAAATTACTGATCAATAGGGAAATAATCCTTGTGACGTATTTCTGATAAACAGTATGAGAGGGAGGTTACACGTGTGATGGAGAAGGGAAGCACCCAGATCGAGGGTCTGAAGTGTGTCTATTTTAATGCCAGGAGCGTAGTAAATGAGCTTAGGGGGTGGATTGCTGCTTGGGAATGTGATGTGGTGGCCATTACGGAGACTTGGATGTCTCAGGGACAGGACTGGGTACTTCAAGTGCCGGGATTCAGATGCTTCAGGAAGGACAGGGAGGGAGGCAAAAGAGGTGGTGGAATGGCACCGTTGATCAGGGACAGTGTCATGGCTGCAGAGAAGGTGGATGCCATGGAGGGACTGTCTACGGGGTCTCGGTGGGTGGATGTTAGGAACAGCAAGGGGTCGATAACCTTGCTGGGTGTTTTCTATAGGCTGCCCAATAGTGACAGGGAAGTTGAGGTGCAGACAGGGAAATAGATCCTAGAAAGATGTAGTAATAACAGGATTGTAGTGATGGGAGACTTTAATTTCCCAAACATCGAATGGAATGTCCCTAAGTTAATGGGTTTGGAAGGGGAGGAGTTTGTTAGGTGTATTCAGGAGGGTTTCCTGACACAGTACGTGGATAGGCCTACGAGAGGAGAGGCTGTACTTGACCTGGTGCTGGCGAATGAACCAGGACAGGTGTCGGATCTCTCGGTAGGAGAGCATCTCGGGGATAGCGATCATAATTCTATCTTCTTCATGATAGCATTGGAAAGAGGATCAGGCAGGGAAGGAAGATGTTTACCTGGAGTAAGGGGAAATATGAAGACATCAGGCAGAAAATTGGACGAGTAAACTGGAAGGAGGTGTTCTTGGGGAAAAGCACTGAAGGAAGGTGGCGGATTTTCAAGGAATGTTTGTCTGGAGCTCTGCACGACAACGTTCCGATGAGACGGAGGTTTTGGTAGGTCGTGGGAACCCATGGTGCACAAAGGTTGTGATGAACCTAGTCAGGAAGAAAAGAAAGACATACAAAAGGTTCAGAGAGCTAGGAGATGGTAAGGATCTAGAGGAGTATACAGCTTGTAGAAAGGAGCTTAAACAGGAAATTAGGAGAGCCAGAAGGGGTCATGAGAAGGCATTGGCAGGTAAGATTAAGGAGAACCCCAAGGCATTCTCCAAATGTGTGGAGAGTAAAAGGATGAGATGTGAAGGGATAGGACCCATAAAATGTGAAGGGGGAAAAATCTGTGGAACCGGAAGAAATGGCAGAGGTGCTCAATGAGTACTTTGCCTCGGTATTCACGGTGGAAAATGATCTGGGAGATTGTACTGCAGGCTGAATAAACTAGGCTTGTACTCGTTAGAGTTTAGAAGAATGAGGGGAGATCTCATTGAGACGTATAAGATGATGAATGGGATGGATAGGATAGAGGTGGAGAGACTGTTCCCGCTCAAAAAAGACAGTAGGACTAGGGGGCACAGCCTCAAGATAAAGGGGGGGGGTTTAGAACAGAGTTGAGGAGGAACTTCTTCACTCAAAGGGTGGTGAATCTCTGGAATTCTCTGCCCGTTGAAGTGGTGGAGGCTGCCTCGCTAAATATTTTTAAGAAACGGGTTGATGGGTTTTTGATAAGAGAGGAGATTAAGGGTTATGGGGAGAGGGCGGGAAAGTGGAACTGAGCCACGACAGATCAGCCATGATCTTATTGAATGGCGGGACAGGCTCAAAGGGCTAGATGGCCTACTCCTGCTCCTATTTCTTATGTTCTTGCGGCAGACTGAAAAGATTGAGTATGTGGACGTTAAGAAAGAGAATGTGTTGGAACTTTTAAATTCTATCAAGATAGATAAGTCGCTGGGACCGGATGGGATGTACCCCAGGTTACTGGGAGTTGAGGGAAGAGATTGCAGAGCCCCTGGTGGTGATCTTTGTGTCATCGATGGAGATGGGAGAGGTTCCGGAGAATTGGAGGATTGCGGATGTGGTTCCTATTTTCAAGAAAGGAAACAGTGTTAGCCCGGGAAATTACCGACCGGTGAGTCTGACCTCAGTGGTTGGTAAGTTGATGGAGAGGATACTGAGGGACAGGATTTATGAACATTTAGAGAAGTTTAGTATGATCAGAAATAGTCAGCACGGCTTTGTCAAGGGCAAGTCGTGCCTTACGAGCCTAGTTGAGTTCTTTGAAAATGTGACTGAACACATTGACAAAGGAAGAGCAGTGGATGTGGTTTACGTGGACTTCAGCAAGGCGTTTGATAAGGTCCCTTGTGTAAGACTTCTTGAGAAGGTGAGAGGGCATGGGATCCAAGGGGCTGTTGCCTTGTGGATCCAGAACTGGCTTGCCTGCAGAACCGATGTGGGTATGCCGGCGTTGGACTGGCGTAAACACAGTAAAAAGTCTGACAACACCAGGTTTTAGTCCAACCTATCTCTAAACTGTCTGTGCTTTATATGCTCTGTCTGAGGCCAGAACTCTCCATTCACCTGACGAAGAGGCAGTCCCCTCGAAAGCTTGTGAGAATATTATCAAATAAATAGGTTGGACTAAAACCTGGTGTTGTCAGACTTTTTACTGTGTTGCCTGCAGAAGGCAGAGAGTGGTTGTGGATGGGCCTTTTTCTGAATGGAGGTCGGTCACCAGTGGAGTGCCCCAGGGATCTGTTCTAGGACCCTTGCTGTTTGTCATTTTCATAAATGACCTGGATGAGGAAGTGGAGGGATGGGTAGTAGGTTTGCCGACGACATGAAGGTTGGTGGTGTGGAGAGTCTGGAGGGATGTCAGAAGTTGCAGCGTGACATAGATAGAATACAAGACTGGGCAGAGAAGAGACAGATGGACTTCAATGCGGAAAAATGTGTAGTGGTCCATTTTGGCAGGTCCAATGGGATGAAGGAGTATAATATCAAGGATAGGACTCTTAGCAGTGTTGAGGAGCAGAGGGATCTTGGGGTCCGGGCCCACAGGACTCTTAAATTGGCCTCACAGGTGGAGGATGTCAAGAAGGCATATGGTGTACTAGCCTTCATTAATCGAGGAATTGAGTTTAGGGGTTGGGAGGTAATGCTGCAACTTTATAAGACCCTTGTCAGACCCCACTTGGAGTACTGTGCACAGTTCTAGTTGCCTCACTACAAGAAGGATGTGGAAGCTATTGAGAGGATGCAGAGGAGATTTACAAGGATGTTGCCTGGATTGGGAGGCATGCCTTAGGTTGAAGGAGCACGGTCTTTTCTCCCTGGAGAGACGAAGATTGAGAGGCGACCTGATAGAGGTTTATAAAATGTTGAGAGGTATAGATAGGGTGGATTCTCGGAGGCTATTTCCCAGGGCTGAAATGGTTGCTACGAGAGGACACAGGTTTAAGGTGCTGGGGAGCAGGTACAGAGGAGATGTTAGGGGGTAAGTTTTTCACTCAGAGAATGGTGAGTGAGTGGAATCGGCTGCCATCGGTGGTGGTAGAGGCGAACTCGCTGGGGTCTTTTAAGAGTCTTCTGGATGAGTACATAGGATTTAATGGGATTGAGAGTGATAGATAGGCCTGGTAGGTATGGATATGATCGACGCAACTTGTGGGCCGAAGGGCCTGTTTGTGCTGTAGTGTTCTATGTTCTAACACAGCCTACCTTTCTCTGTCCCATCTTGGTTCTCCAGAGAGATGCATGTTATATAAAAGAACTGTAGGAGATGGATTTTTTCATTCCCTTTGCAGATTGGTCCATTACATTGAGTGTACACAATTCAACAGCTACAGTCAGGTATGTGCTACTCCTGTATCAAGTGACATTCTCCCAACACAAGGGCATGTCAATGTGAGAGAATCCAACCAACATACCTTGACATTTAATGGTATTATCATCACTGAATTCCCCAGAACCAATAAACTGAACTGGGCCAGCCGTATAAATACAGTGTCTACCAGAGCAGGTCAGTGGCTAGGAGTTTTGCAGCAAGTAACTCACCTCCTGACTCCAAAGACTGTCGTCCATATATACAAAGAACAAAAACAGCCCGGGAAACAGGCCCTTCGGCCCAACGAGCCTGCGCTGCCATTTTAACATTACAAGTTCCCCCTCCACCCATGACTTTTATCCATGCTTATGGCAATTTAGAGACAATTTATTACCTCCAATCAGCCTAATACCACATCTTTGGGATGTGGAAGGAAACCGGAGCACCCGGAGAAAACCCACGCAAGCACGGGGAGAATGCGCAAACTCCCACAGACACCAGCCCAAATCCATGTGTCTGCACAGCAATCAGTGATAGTCACTGAGCTGTCGTGTTGCCCAGCATCTGGTCCAGTTTAGGCTCACACTAACGACATGAAGTACTAGGCTATTCTTGAACAACCAAGAGCAGCCCCAGTACGATCCATCGTGTGTATGCCCCTCGTTGGACAACAAGGCGGACTGACTTAAAACCTATGAATTAAAAGAGAAAAACATTAGTATCGTTCCACATCCTTTTACATTACCAAGAATGTCCCAAGGCTACTGAACCTTATTTAAAACAGTCTCCTATATCATTCCATCTCCAACCTACTCATGTGCCTGTCTAAGTTACTCTTAAACAACTCCAGCGTACCTGCCTCCACCACCTTGCTTGGCAGAGCATTCCATACCCCCACTATCCTCTGTGAAAAACCTCCCTCTAATATCTGTGTTATACCTCTCCCCGGTCGCCCGAAGCCTGTGGCCCTCATACTGTGCATTTCTAACATAGGAAAAAGTTTACCACTATTTACTCTATCTATACCCTTCATAATCTTATATACCTCTATTAGATTTCCCCTCAGTTGCCATCTTTCAAGGGAAAACAGCCCCAGTTTGCTCAATCTTTCCTCATAACCCAGTCCTTCCATACCAGGCAGCATCCTGGTAAACCTGGTTTCGTTAAGGGGAAGTCGTGTCTGACAAATTTATTGGAGTTCTATGAGGATGTGTCTAGGGCGGTGGATAGAGGAGAGCCGGTGGATGTGGTCTTTCTTGATTTTCAGAAGGCGTTTGACAAGGTACCTCACAAGAGGTTATTGCGGAAGGTCAGGGGACATGGAGTTGGGGGTAGGGTGTTAGCGTGGATAGAGGATTGGTTGTCAAATAGGAGGCAGAGAGTGGGGGTCAACGGGTGCTATTCGGATTGGCGGATGGTGACTAGTGGAGTGCCCCAGGGGTCGGTGCTGGGACCTCAGCTATTTACCATTTATATAGATGATCTGGAGGAGGGAACCGAGTGCAGGGTGTCGAAATTTGCGGATGACACCAAGATTGGTGGAACGGCAAATTGCGCGGAGGGTGTGGAGAGTCTGCAGAAGGATCTAGATAGGCTGGGCGAATGGGCCAGGAAATGGCAAATGGAATTTAATGTTGGCAAGTGCGAGGTGGTCCACTTTGGTAGGAATAATGGTAGGAAGGACTATTACTTATGGGGCGAAAAACTGCAGCAGGCGATGGTGCAGAGGGACCTTGGGGTCCTTGTGCATGAGTTGCAAAAACCCAGCCTGCAGGTGGTCAGGAAGGCGAAAGGGATGCTGGCCTTCGTAGCGAGGGGGATTGAATATAAAAGTAGGGAGGTCTTGCTGCAGCTGTATAGGGCATTGGTGAGGCTGCAGCTGGAGTACTGTGTGCAGATTTGGTCGCCGCACTTACGCAAGGATATTTTGGCCTTGGAGGGAGTGCAGAGGAGGTTTACTAGGCTGATGCCGGAGTTGAGGGGGTTGAACTATGAGGAGAGGCTGAATAAACTAGGCTTGTACTTGTTAGAGTTTAGAAGAATGAGGGGAGATCTCATTGAGACGTATAAGATGATGAATGGGATGGATAGTTTAGAGGTGGAGAGGCTCTTCCCGCTCAGAAAGGACAGTAGGACTAGGGGGCACAGCCTCAAGATAAAGGGGGGGCGGTTTAGAACAGAGTTGAGGTGGAACTTCTTTACTCAAACGGTGGTGAATCTCTGGAATTCTCTGCCCGTTGAAGTGGTGGAGGCTGCCTCGCTAAATATTTTTAAGACGCGGGTTGATGGGTTTTTGATAAGCGAGGGGATTAAGGGTTATGGGGAGAGGGTGGGAATGTGGAACTGAGACACGACAGATCAGCCATGATCTTATTGAATGGCGGGACAGGCTCGAAGGGCTGGATGGCCTACTCCTGCTCCTATTTCTTATGTTCTAGCCTCCTCTGCACGCTCTCCAGGGTCTCTGTTTTTTCGGTAGTAAGGCGACCAGAACTGGACGCAGTACTCCAAATGCGACCTAACCAACGTTCTATACAACTGCAACATTAGACTCCAGTTCTTGTACTCTATACCCCTTCCTATAAAGGCTAACATACCATAAGCTTTCTTCGCAACCTTCTCCACTTGTACTGCCACCTTCAAAGACTTGTGCGCTTGCACCCCCAGGTCCCTCTGCATTTCTATACTCTTTATAGGTCTACCCTTTATCATATAACTTCCACCTACATTATTTCGGCCAAAATGCATCACCTCACATTTATCAGGATTAAACTCCATTTGCCAAATATCTGCCCAATATACCAGCCTATCAATATCCTGTTGCGTTGCCAGACACTGCTCCTCACTGCCTGCCGATCCAGCCATCTTGGTGTCATTTGCTGATCACACCACTTACTCCCTCTTCCAAGTCATTGATGTATATTACAAATAGAAGAGGTCCCAGTACTGAGCCCTGCGGCACACCACTAGTGACAGACCTTCAGCTAGAAAAGGACTCTTCCACTACTACTCTGTCTCCTCTTACCAAGCCAGTTCTCAACCCATCTAGATACCTGGCCTTGTATACCATGAGCCTTAATCTTTTCAACCAACCTACCATGAGGGACTTTGTCAAACGCCGTACTGAAATCCATATAGACATTATCAACGGCTCGTCCTTCGTCGACCGTTTTTGTCACCACCTCAAAAGATTCTACCAAATTCGTAAGGCAAGACTTCCCCTTTACAAAGCCATGCTGCGTATCCCTAATCAGATCGCAACGCTCTAAATGCTCATACGTCCTATCCCTAAGAATCCTCTCCATCAACTTGCCTACCACTGACGTTAAACTCACTGGCCTATAGTTACCTGGGTTATCCCTCCTACCTTTTTTAAACAACGGTACCACGTTCGCTATCCTCCAGTCCTCTGGGACCTCACCTGTGTCCAAAGAAGAGACAAAGATTTGCGTCAGAGGCCCAGCAATTTCATCTCTCGCCTCCCTAAGCAGCCTGGGATAAATACCATCAGGCCCCGGAAATTTATCAGTTTTAATGCTACCTAAAAGCCCTAACACTTCCTCCCTCATAATGGATAGTTCCTTCAACTGATCTACAGCTCCCTCGAAGACTATACCAGACATCAAGCCCCTCTCCTTCGTGAATACCAACGTAAAGTATTCATTCAGGATCTCCCCCATTCCCTTGGACTCTAAGCACAGTTCCTCTCCTCTGTCCCTGAGAGGACTGATTTTTTTCCTCTTGCCACCCTTTTGTTCCTGACACAGGAGTAAAATGCCTTTGGATTTTCCTTAATCCTACCTGCTAAAGTCATTTCATGCCCCCTTTTTGCCCCCCTAACTCCCCTTTTGAGATCCCTCCTACTCTCTCTGTATTCCTCCAACGCTCTCTCAGTTCCCAGTTGCTTAGACCTAACATATGCTTCTCATTTCTTCCTGGCCAATTCCTCAATATCTCTAGTAATCCATGGCTCTCTAATCCTACCTTTCCCATCCTTCCTCATAACCGGCACGTGTCTTTCCTGCACCCATTTCAGTTTTCCCTTGAAAGACTCCCACTTGCTTAACGTGGTCTTGCCTTCCAACAGCCAATCCCAGTCTGTATCCCTAAGCTTCTGCCTAATCTGGCTGTATCTACCCTTCCCCCAATTTAGCATCCTCCCCTTAGGGCACCACTCATCTTTTTCCATTAGTATCCTAAAGTAGACCGAGTTGTGGTCACTATTAGCCACATGTTCACCTACCGCAACCTCAACCACCTGACCTGGCTCATTACTCAGAACTAAGTCCAGTATAGCCCCCTCTCTAGTCGGGCTATCTACATACTGCTCCAAGGACCCTTCCAATACACATCTTACAAATTCCTCCCCGTCCGAATCCCCAGCTCTAGTCACCTTCCAATCCACCCCAGGGAGATTAAAATCTCCCACTACAACAACCCTGTTCTTCCTACACTTATCTAAAATGTCTCTACATATACCCTCTTCCACTGCTCGCGGGCTGTTGGGTGGTCTGTAGTGCCCTTCCCATTTAAATGTTCCCCATTCCACTTGTACAAGTGCCCTTCCCTCACAAAGACTTCCCAATGGTCTACAAAAGTAAAACCCTTTGTCCTGTACTAATCCTTCAGCCACGCATTCAGCTGTAGGATCTATGATACCCTTCGCTTGCCTGGATGGCTACTATCAAGAGTTTTAATACCATTGTTATTACCAGTATCTGGATGAGGTCCCCTAATTTGTTAACTTGATGAATGGAACCTGTAATTTGTTTAGCCCCCAGGTGGGGATGAATTAGCCACATACCCTTCTTAATTCAGTCCTTCTGCCTTGGTCATAATAAGGTTTATTAGGAATCGCTTTTCTCAGGAAAACCTTTTCTTATTCAGATGTATTTTTTAGGAGGAGCCAACATAACTGGGCTTTCTTGAGTCAAAGGAAGAGTAAGTTTCATTAGATTCAGAAAATAATAAAGAACGCAACACACACACGAAGTTAAAAGTCGTGATAAAAATGAAGAATATTTGAATCAAGCTTTGGCTTGTCTGGGATGGTAGAAGCTGGTGCTACGTTGTGGCTGTTAAATTGGGTGATTTCTGTAAAGCTGACTGGGAGGCTAGCAGTTACTGTAGGGTTGCTGGAATTTGCAGGGTAACTGCAAAGATGTCCAATTTCCTTAAGCGTGTGGTTTTTGCTGAACTTCTCCAGCAGCAGAGAAATCCTTTTGTGTCTACAAGCTTTCCCAGCCCCTTCCTGTTGTGTCACACACACTGTTACCTCAGCAGCAGTACACAGATCAGGTCTACAGCTAGCTTTTTACCTCATTTCCTATGTGTGATGACACTGTGCTATTTTGATATATTTTGTGTTTAAGATGGGGTTGCTTTAAAGAGGAACTGTTTTACAAGAATCAATTTGTATGAGAAACATATGGCAGATGCAAAAAATGCAGACTGATTTTAGCTAGAGATGTGTTATTTTGTAGAGTTACTAGACCTTTATTTATTTAGTTTATCTTGGGATTTTAGACTAGGTATGCAGAATCCTGACAGTTTTGATTAGGTTGATTGACAGGGACAAAGGCATATGATTAGTGGGAGGAGCTAAGCTTGCAGAAAAGACCAGATCCAGTTGCATTTCAAAATACCAACAATTGCTGCCTGGATCTGCCAGAAGAAACAAATGTGTCTCTCTCTCTCTTTAGAGGTTTTCTGAAAGCTCCAGGACTATTAACCTAAGTCACAAGCAAATGTACCTGTGTATTGCTAACTCATTATAAAGAGGGATTTAAGCCTGCAAAGGGAAATGTTGATTAGAAACTCGTAGAAATAGGTTAGCAGTTAAGAATTGTATCTTGTCATGTTTAAGTATTCTATAAATGTTAAAAGTTAAGCTAATTCGTTTGTCATAGTTAAACTATGTTAAATTTTTGATAAAAGTTCCCTAGTTTGTCAGTAGAATTGTGCCTGCAATGAAACATCCTATCTCCATATTAATGTAAAAATAGAAAAATTGTTGGGGTCTAGTCTGGCTTCATAGTATACCCTGGGGTTTCTGATCTACTACATTGCAAACACTGGGGGCTCTTTTCTGGGATTAAAAGCTATAAGACAATGGGTGTTGAGGAATAGGTGTTTATTTCCAGGTGTTGAGTTTGGTTAAATTTGTTTATTTATTAGTGTCAAGATAAGAACATAAGAAATAGGAGCAGGAGTAGGCCATCTACTCCTTTGAGCCTGTCCCGCCATTCAATAAGATCATGGCTGATCTGAAGTGGATCAGTTCCAATTTCCCGCTTTCTCCCCATAACTCTTAATTCCCGTGTCTATCAAAAACCTATCTACCTGTGACTTAAAAATATTTAGCGAGGCAGCCTCCACCACTTCAACGGGCAGAGAATTCCAGAGATTCACCACCCTTTGAGTGAAGAAGTTCCTCCTCAACTCCAATCTAAACTGCCCGCACCCCCCTCCCCCAACTTGAGGTAAGATAATTTGTGTCAAGTGTCACAATAGTCTTGACAATAGTGTCAAGACAAATTAATTTGTCAGGGGGATGGGAAAATGAGCTGTAGTCCAAAAGCCAATGTTGAGGTTCGTGGGGTACTGAGGAAAGTATCAAGGTCACAGGAGTGTACAGGCAGACAGGATGGTAGGTTGAAGTGTATCTACTTCAATGCAAGGAGCATCAGGAATAAGGTCGGTGAACTTGGAGCGTGGATTGGTACTTGGGACTAAGATATTGTAGCCATTACAGAGACATGGTTAGAACAGGGACAGGAATGGCAGTTCCGGGGTATAGATGTTTCAGTAAGAGTGGGGAAGGTGGTAAAAGAGGTGGAGGAGCAGCATTGTTAATCAAAGAGAGTTTAACAGCTGCTGAAAGGTATTTCGAGGGGGATCTGCCTACTGAGGGAATATGGGCTGGAGTTAAAAATAGGAAAGGATCGGTCACATTGTTAGGAGTTTTCTATAGGCCCCAGATAGTAATAAAGATGTGGAGGAGGAAATGGCAAAGCAGATTATGGATAGGTGTGGAGGTCATAGGGTAGTTATCATGGGTGACTTTAACTTTCCAAATATTGATTGGAATATTGATAGGTTGAATAGTTCGGATGGGGCAGTTTTTGTACAGTGTGTGCTGGAGAGTTTCCTGACACAATATGTGGATAAGCCGACAAGAGGTGGGGCCACATTGGACTTGGTACTGGGTAATGAACCAGGTCAAGTATTAGATTTGTTTGTAGGAGACCACTTTGGAGATAGTGACCACAATTCGGTGTCTTTCATTATTGCAATGGAGAGGGATAGGGACACATGGCAGGGCAAGGTTTATAATTGGGGCAGGGGTATTTATGATGCGATTAGGCAAGAATTAGGGAGCATAAAATGGGAACAGAAACTGTCAGGTATGGGCACAAATAAAAAGTGGAGCTTGTTCAAGGAACAAGTACTGTGTGTCCTTGATAGGTATGTCCCTGTCAGGCAGAGAGGAAATGGCCAAGTGAGAGAACCATGGTTCACAAAAGAGGTTGAATGTCTTATCAAGATGAGAAAGGAAGTGTGTGTAAGGATGAGAAAACAAGGTTCAGTTGGGTCGCTTGAGGGTTACAAGCTAGCTAGGAATGAGTTAACAAAAGGGCTTAGGAGAGCTAGGAGGGGGCATGAGAAATCCTTGGTGGGTCGGATAAAAGAAAACCCCAAGGCTTTTTACTCTTTTATGGATAGGCACATGGAGCACTCCAGAATGATAGGGAGTGGGATAGCTTGATCTTGGATTCAGACATAGCTCGGCACAACATTGAGGGCCGATGGCCTGTACTGTGCTGTACTGTTCTATGTTTTAAGAGTAGATTTGTTTTAACACTGCAATGAAGTTGCTGTAAAAATCCCCTAATCGCCACACTTGGCGCCTGCTTGTGTACACAGAATTTAGCGTGGGCAGTGCACGTAACCAGCATGTCTTTTGAACTGTGGGAGGAAATCGGAACACCTGGAGGAAACCCACACAGACATGGGGAGAACGCGCTGACTTTGCATAGACAGTGACTCAAGCCAGGAATTGAACCTGGGTCTCTGGTTCTGTAAGGCAGCAGTGCTAACCGCAGTGCCACCCTGCCCTGCTGTGTTGAAAAATGTTTCTTTCAGTGAGTAAAGATTTCCTGTGTGTGGAAGAGTCACTCAGAGTGATTTTAAAGAGGCTGGCTAAAGCACCACTTTTGGATGTGGTGGGAATGCTGCAGTTGGTTGTATCTGAAGTGATGAGGAAGGAGAATTCCAGCGATAACTCCGCATTTAAATTTATCAGCGTCACAGTCTGAAGAATTGGAATTGCCTAGAATTTGTTTACAAATGAACAGCTTGAATTCGAAGCAATGGGATAAGGAAAGGGAGAGATAATTGCAGAACAGAAAGGTTGGAGAGTCCGGTGAAACATGGCAGTAGGAGTAATGGAGAAATGATTTTTTAAGGGGTATAGTTTATCCTGGGGAACGATGTAGGTGGATCATGGGTGGGAATGATGCCTACTGTATTCGAAAAGCCAGTGGAACAACAAACAGGTGTTGCAGGAAGCATATATTTCCTGACTGGTAACAAGATCATAAAGCCACAGGTTGAGACCGGAGGAGAAATCAGAGTAAAGATAAGGAGGCTGAGGTTCAGTTATTAGAAACAATTTTTGACCAGATGGTCAATAAAAAACAAGGACAGGTGGAGGATGAAATGGATATTTTTAGTTCAATAAATTTGGCAGAATTAAACAGAAAGATGTAGAGATAAAACAGTTGATGAACATAGAACATAGAACATTACAGCACAAACAGGCCCTTCGGCCCTCGAGTTGCGCCGATCACATCAACCCCACCAATCTATAGACCTATCTATAACCCCCAATCCCATTAAACCCCATATACTCATCCAGAAGTCTTTTAAAAGACCCCAGCGAGTTCGCCTCCACCACCGACGACGGCAGCCGATTCCATTCACTCACCACCCTCTGAGTGAAAAACTTACCCCTAACATCACCTCTGTACCTCCCTCCCCGCACCTTAAATCTGCGTCCTCTCGTAGCGACCATTTTAACCCGGGGAAATAGCCTCTGAGAGTCCACCCTATCTATTCCTCTCAACATTTTATAAACTTCTATCAGGTCGCCTCTCAACCTTCGCCTCTCCAGGGAAGAGTCCCAGCTCCCTCAACCTATCTTCATAAGGCATGCCTCCCAGTCCAGGCAACATCCTTGTAAATCTCCTCTGCACCCTTTCAATAGCTTCTACGTCTTTCCTATAGTGAGGCGACCAGAACTGCGCACAGTACTCCAAATGAGGCCTGACGAGGGTCCTGTAAAGTTGCAGCATTACCTCCCGACTCCTAAACTCAATCCCTCGATTAATGAAGGCCAGTACACCATACGCCTTCTTGACCACCTCCTCCACCTGCGAGGCCGATTTAAGAGTCCTGTGAACCCGGACCCCGAGATCCTTCTGCATCAGAAAAATACATTGAAGAATGTGTGTGTGTACTGGAGTTTTATTTCATTAGAAAAGATGTTTTAATGAGTAAATGGAGACCCTTTGTAAATGGGTCACAGGTTCAAGGTGAGGGGGACAAGGTTTAACTCAGATGTCAGAGGGATGTATTTTACACAGAGGGTGGTGGGGGCCTGGAATGCGCTGCCAAGCAGGGTGGTGGAGGCGGACACACTGGGATCGTTATCTGTGTAGCCACATGAGCAGACTGGGACTGGAGGGATACAAACGAATGGTCTGGTTGAGTGGCGCAGGCTTGGAGGGTCGAGGGCCTGTTTTCCTGTGCTGTAATGTTCTTTGTTCTTTACATATTCAGGCAGAAGGAAAATGGACAGAGGTTCGAGTGGTATTGCTAGTGGGGTACAGAAAGGGGGGTGTTGCATCAAGCACAAGGTATCAGTAGGAGGTCATTTCGGAGTAAGGAAAACCAGAGCAAAAATATGAAAAAATTTTTATTGGCCTGGATTGAATAAAGATGTAATTGAATTTTGCCAGACTTAATAGAAAATATAGCTATGAAGAGAGATGAGATAGATAGGAGTAATTTTCCTTAGAACAAAGAAGGCTGATGGTGTGACTTGATGGAGGTGTGCAAAATTATGAGGAGAAAGTAGACAGGATAAAATAGTTTCTTGTTGTAGAGAATTCTAGAACAGGAGACAAAGATTTAATATGAGTCATTGGGTGTAGAGGGGACAGAATCCCTACAGTGCAAAAAGAGGCCATTCGGCCCATTGAGTCTGCACAACTCATAATCCCACCCAGGTTCTATTCTAGTAAACCCTCATATTTACACTGCTAATCCCCCTGTTGCTAGAGTTAACTTAGCATAGCCACTCAACCTAACCGTGCATCTTTGGACTGTGGGACAAAACTGGAATACCCAGAGAAAACCCATGTAGATGCAAGAGTATATGCAAACCCCACACAGATAATGACCCGAGGCTGGAATCGAATCCGGGTCCCTGGCACCTGTGCTCTGTATGCTCTGTCTGGCTGAGGTCAGAACTCTCCATTCACCTGACTTTTTACTGTGTTTACGCCAGTCCAACGTCAGAACTCTCCATTCACCTGACGAAGAGGGTAACCTCGAAAGCTTAAGCTTGTGAGAATATTATCAAATAAATCGGTTGGACTAAAACCTGGTGTTGTCAGACTTTTTACTGTGTTTACGCCAGTCCAACGCCGGCATTCCCAGATCATGACTATGAGACAACAGTACTAACCATTGTGCCACCATGGAATCTGAGTGAGCAGGTCAACGGTTATGCAAAGGCTGGTGAAGGGAGTGTTTGATGGGGGACAGTGTAGAGGGAGCTTTACTCTGTGTCTAACCCTGTGCTGTACCTGTCCTGGGAGTGTTTGATGGGGGACAGTGTAGAGGGAGCTTTACTCTGTATCTAATCCCGTGCTGTACCTGTCCTGGGAGTGTTTGATGGGGGACAGTGTAGAGGGAGCTTTACTCTGTATCTAACCCCATGCTGTACCTGCCCTGGGAGTGTTTGATGGGGGGGACAGTGTAGAGGGAGCTTTACTCTGTATCTAACCCCATGCTGTACCTGTCCTGGGAGTGTTTGATGGGGGGGACAGTGTAGAGGGAGCTTTACTCTGTATCTAACCCCATGCTGTACCTGTCCTGGGAGTGTTTGATGGGGGGGACAGTGTAGAGGAAGCTTTACTCTGTATCTAACCCCGTGCTGTACCTGTCCTGGGAGTGTTTGATGGGGGACAGTGTAGAGGGAGCTTTACTCTGTATCTAACCCCATGCTGTACCTGTCCTGGGAGTGTTTGATGGGGGGGACAGTGTAGAGGGAGCTTTACTCGATCTGATCCATTGTTCTATATGGTCATATTTAATTGGAAAATGCTCCATTTCCTAATGTGCTGAGCACCAACAGTTGCTGGTGCTGCTGATTTGTTTATCATGCTGTCCTTGTGTTGCACACTACCATGAAATTGTTCCATGAGAGATGAGATGAGAATATGGATCTTGCAGCATCTTCCTCAGGGATGGGTCCTGGATCCAGGCAATGCCAGGAATGTGATACCATCTACCCAATGGAGTCGGACAGCAAAAGAATTGACAATCCACTGTTTGCAGCTATTCTGTGTATTGATAACTGTGCCTGCTCTCTTTCCACAGCTCTGTATTTACCTTTGATTTAAACATTCATGCACGGCTAGTCTCTATCACTGCTGCCTCTCCACAACCAGCAAGTTTTAACACTGAGTGTCTTTAGTAAGCAAAGCAGCAGAGGTTCTAACACAAGGAATGGACCAGACTAAGTCACAATATTACTGTTTAATAGAGATTTTACAAAGATTGTACAATGATCTGTTTGGAAAACTGTTTTGTTTTGAAAAGTTTGCTGACCTTCACTGGATCAGTTTCAGTCCCACCTTTCCAGCCACTGTAGCAGCAGCTGGTTCAGAATCTCCAATGGGCTGGCACTGAGCAATCCCTGCTGCCCTAGGAACTTGGTGATGCCAAGCTGGCTCACTGCCACCCTGCTTCACTAGGACAGGTTGAGGATTTGAGGTCCTCTGTGCAAAAAATGTTAGTTATCAGCAACCTTCCCAAATACAGGTTTCCTTCAAGTACAACTCAGATTTCCTTATGCTAGGCACAACACTAACAGAGGAGGCAGTGTAATGATGAGCCCACTGTTTGTGGGGTGCTATTTAACTCGCTGGTTAACTGAAAGCTATACCATCAATGAGTAATAGAAATAATTAAACACAAATCAGTGCAGAAACCAATGACATACTTTGAATGCTTTGCACGTTCTTTCTGGCACTGCCCAGTCTGTAAGTGTCAGGCTGGACAGTGTTCCAAACTGTTCGAAGCACCAGTCACTATTTCTAATCTCCTGGTACTACTGGAAGAAGAGTAGGTGAGTTCTGACCAAAATAATCCCATGATATCATTTAGAGTCATAAAGATATAGCACAGAAACAGGCCCTTTGGCCCAACTCATCTATGCTAACCAGGTTTCCTAAACTGAACTAGTTCCATGTGCCTGTGTTTGGTCCATATCCCTCTAAACCTTTCTCATCCATGTGCCTGTCCAAATTTATTTTAAATGTTGTAATTGTACCTATCTCTACCATCTCCTGTCACAGCTCATTCCATACACACCCCTCTGTGAGAAAAAGTTGCCCCTCAGAGCCCTTTTAAATCTCTCTCCGTCACCTTAAATCAATGCCCTCTACTTATGGACTCCCCTAGTCTGGGGAAAAGACTGTGGCTATTTAAAACAGGTTTTCTCTCTTTCTATCTATGGACTATCACTGCACCAAAATGATTAGATATGCTTGTAAGTAATTAGCTGTATATGGTTCGTAGTGAGTGGACTCTGGGAGATGTGATAAGACAATGATATAAATGTGAACCTTTTTCTTGTAATAGTCGCTGTGTTTGAAACAGTTCTGTTCACTCCTGATACCTGGAGGCTTCAGATTTAATCCTGTCACCCACTCAGAATTTGAAAGTTTCCCAAAACGCCCAATGTCCTGCCTTTCTTTCCCTATCATCTATCCTTTCACCAAAACTCATTCTAAATCTCAGCAACACTCACTGATCTCATTCTGCCCTCCACTCACAATCCATGAGACCGCTCCCAATCACTTTCTGACATCCTGCACATTTTCTCCAACTCTTTCTAACTTGATGGTATCTGCATTGCTATCAACACAGTAACTAAACAGCAAGTTATGGTTGGAATACAGAACTTAGGAGCAGGAGTAGCCCATTTGGCCTTTTGAAGCTACTCCATGATTCAGTAAGATGATGGCTGATCTGGTTGTAATCTCAGCCCCATTTTTCTATCTGCCCCCCCCCCCGTTACCCTCGATTCCCTTGTCAAACACCTGACTGAAAAATATTCAATGACTGATCCTCCAACACTCTGAAGAGAACTCCAAAAGTTAAAAGACCTTCAGAGAATAAAATTCTCCTCATCCCCATCTCAAAAAAGGCAGCCTTTTATTCTCAAACTGCTCTACTGCTTCCTGTCTCCCCTCCTGCTCTCTACCCTGTCAACTTCCCTCAGGATCTTCTTTTTCTAAAAAGTCACCCTCATCGTTCAAATCAATCTGACAATCATTATGATCCTGTCTGACCTGCAATTTAATGTCCAAATTGAGGACAGTTGATTTTGTCTGTAGATGTTGTGTTTACTCTTACATATTACTGTTAAAACTTGGACAAGCACAGGCATTACATTTACAGGCACTACAAAGTACAGGGCCTAGGCTGGAATATGATTGTTTATTATCTTGGATTTGGTCAGGCAGTGCCAGTGAACGGGGCTATAATGGTAATGAGGCTGTAATGATGTGCCAGTACTTGGGGTGGGGCTATAATGGTGGTGGGCCTGTAATGGTGAAGATGAGGTTGTAATGGTGATAAAGCAGTAATGAGGATGGGACTGTAATGTCGATGGGATAGTAATGAAGGCAGTGGTTTGAAATTAGACTAGTAATCCAGAAACCGGGATAATGTTCTGGGAATCTGGGTTTAAAACCCGCCATGGCAAATGGCGAAATTTGAATTTAATAGAAATCTGGAATTAAGAATCTACTGATGACCATGAAACCATTGTTGATTGCTGTAAAAACTAATGCCCTTTAGGGAAGGAAATCTGCCATCCTTACTTGGTCTGGTCTACACGTGACTCCAGACCTAAAACAATATGGTTGATTTTTAATTGCTCAGTAAAGAACTCAGTTCAAAGGGCAATTAGGATTGGGCAATGAATGCTGGTCCAACCAGCACCACTCGTGTCCCATGAATTAAAACAAGGGGATGGGGATGTCATGGGGCTAGGGTTGTAATATTGATGGACCTGTAATTGCAATGGGTCAATTATGGGAATGTAGTGGGAATGGGGCAGGGCTGTAATATTGGGACCCAGTTTCAATTTCAGCCTTGAGTGACTCTGTGTCTGTATAGGTTTCCTCTGGGTGCTCTGTTTCTCCCTACAGGCCAAAGATGTGCAGGATAGGGGGATTGGCCATACTAAATTATTCCTTAATGTTCCAAGATGTGGGGTTACAGGGATGGTGTTGGGGGTGGGGTGGGATGGGGTGAGGTTGTGGGGGGGGAATGTTCTTTTGGACAGACTGTACAGACTTGATGGCCAATTGGCTTCCTTCTGTAATGTATTCTGTGGATTCTATCTTCCAGTCACAGAGTTAGTGAAGCTGACCAGTGCAGACACCAGGCTAACGTTCATCAATATTATGACTCAGAGACAGCAAAAATTCCAGATAAAACAGTTGAAGGAAATGTTGCTTTGAACATTCAACAGGAGATGGTTCCTATTGTACAAGAATTTCCAGTACATCTATTCCAGGAGCGGATGAGGGACACTGATTCACAGATACTTCACCCAATCCTGAGTCCACAAGTCAAGCTCCAGTGAAACAAGGATCCCAGTGTCTACAGGGTCACAGGTTGCAGAGCTCCTGAAAGACTGATCGATGGTGGGGCATGAGTTTCATTATGTGTCTGTCCTTAGCAGAGAATGAAATTAAGAGGGAGGAAGTGTTCTGGAGTGTTACAGTCGAGCATCTTCCTATTTGAATATAATTACTAACGTCTTTAGTGGTTATGAGCTTGAACTAGTGCCGTCGTCAATGGTACGGGCTTTCTCAGGTCTAGTTTTCCCATGAGGGAATGGTGTAACTCGCTGCCTCTATTCTGAGTCCGTGTTGTACTGTATTCTGATATTTTTATAAGATTAAAAGTCACAATGTGTTCAACTTACTTTGTTCTGGCTAAATTACCACAACTATAATGGGGATGGAGCTGTAATGGTGATACGAGTGGACTGGCAATTAGTCAGTAATAGCTTAGGGACTGTAATGGAAATGGGGTAATAATTGTGATGGGGTTGTAATGAGGATGGGATTGTAATGATCTTGTGTTGGGTCTTCTATTCGGAAGCAGATGGTCTGTATCTCTCAAAGATAAAGGTGCTCTAATTGGTGACGCCTCCACATCAACACCGACTGTGAATGGAACAGACCTGACAGTTGGTAATAAAGACACGGAGGACACAATTTAACCTTTGGTCCTGTGCTAACATAAAAGTCACTTATTTACGCATATATAAATAAATAAACCAAATACAGTAGAAGAGGGAGTCACACAGACTGGAACAGCAATGGGTGCAAACACCTTGAACAACTGCAGCCAAACAACATACACAACAGGATGTTAAATTCACTTGGACAGTTTCCATAGAATGCAGTGCCACAGGCTAACACATCATAACATTAGCAGCCAATGTGAAAGAAGGAACAAAGCAAAACAAAATAGGTGGATGTAACCTGGCATTGTCCTCCCACAGTTAGTGTCGGCTGCAGCTCACAGGCATTTCTGACGGGGCCTGGGCTGAGGTTTTACCTACTTCAGTTGCTCTGTAGCCAGGTTCAAAGTAAGGTTTGAATATCTCCCGAGCACTCAGATTGTTCTGGAACTTTGCCTTTTGCAGCAAAGACAGAAATCAGCCGGATTCATCACCAGGCCAGACAACTCCCATCTCATTCTGCCACTCATACTGAGGCTGCCCTTTGTTTCACTACCTGTCCTCTTTCCAGCTGCTTTTGGCTCCTCCCTCAGCCTTGCCGTGGCACTGAATGGAGCCCTGGGACAGAGATGGAATGGAAGTCCTCATGCATTCTCCACCACCTGATGGGGCAGTGTCACTGTTGAGCTGTTGATGAAGGAACCCTGTTTCTCTCGACCTTTCATGAAGTAGGTGATGAGTTCACCTTTGCCTTTGACGTAGACAGGTCCCCGGCGCACAAAGCGAAATCCATAATCCTTCAGCACCAGGTACATCTCCTCAACCATCTGTAAACAGGAAGAGAAAATGGTGTGAAGGAGAAAGGACTGCCTGTCAGTCTCCATTTAAAAAATCAAGTGGATGAATTAATCACAAATAAATGCAAACAGCTTTGATATAATACCACGCTGCAGTTAACATGGAGCTGGCTGCCCCATTCAGTCACACTGACTGTGCATGACATCCGTGTGTGTGTGTGTGTGTGTGTGTGTGTGAGAGAGAGCGGCAGCACTGCTCTGTCCTGAGTTCGAGATATGGAGGCAGGGTGACCAGGGATGGGAACTGAGCATCCAGAGGTATTCTGTTTTTAGGAAGGACAGACAAAAGGCAGTGGTGTTGCACTGCTGGTTAAAGAGGAAATTAGCACCATATTGAGGAAGGATATTAGCTCCACAATGTGGAATCTCTATGGGTAGAGATAAGAAACCCCAGTGGCAAAAAACGTTGGTAGGGGTTGTCATAAGAACATAAGAAATAGGAGCAGGAGTAGGCCATCTAGCCCTTCGAGCCTGCCCCGCCGTTCAATAAGATCATGGCTGATCTGTCATGGCTCAGTTCCACATTCCGGCCCTCTCCCCATAACCCTTAATCCCCTCTCTTATCAAAAACCCATCGACTCGCTTCTTGAAAGTATTTAGCAAGGCAGCCTCCACCACTTCAACGGGCAGAGAATTCCAGAGATTCACCACCCTTTGAGTGAAGAAGTTCCTCCTCAACTCCGTTCTAAACCGCCCCCCCTTTATCTTGAGGCTGTGCCCCCTAGTCCTACTGTCTTTTGAGTGGGAAGAGTCTCTCCACCTCTATCCTATCCATCCCATTCATCATCTTATACGTCTCAATGAGATCTCCCCTCATTCTTCTAAACTCCAACGAGTACAAGCCTAGTTCATTCAGCCTCTCCTCATAGCTCAACCCCCTCAACTCCGGTATCAGCCTAGTAAACCTCCTCTGCACTCCCTCCAAGGCCAAAATATCCTTGCGCAGGTGCGGCGCCCAAAACTGCACACAGTACTCCAGCTGCGGCCTCACCAATGCCCTATACAGCTGCAGCAAGACCTCCCTACTTTTATATTCAATCCCCTTCTCTATGAAGGCCAGCATCCCATTCGCCTTCCTGACCACCTGCTGCACCTGCAAGTTGGGTTTTTGCGACTCATGCACAAGGACCCCGAGGTCCCTTTGCACCGTCGCCTGCTGCAGTTTTTCGCCACGTAAGTAATAGTCCTTCCTACCATTCTTCCTTCCAAAGTGGACCACCTCACACTTGCCAACATTAAATTCCATTTGCCATTTCCTGGACCATTCGCCCAGCCTACCTAGATCCTTCTGCAGACTCTCCACACCCTCCGCACAATTTGCCATTCCCCCAATCTTGGTGTCATCCGCAAATTTCGACACCCTACATTCGGTTCCCTCCTCCAGATCATCTATATAAATGGTAAATAGCTGAGGCCCCAGCACCGACCCCTGGGGCACTCCACTAGTCACCATCCGCCAATCCGAATAGCACCCATTGACCCCCACTCTCTGCCTCCTATTTGACAACCAATCCTCTATCCACGCTAACACCCTACCCCCAACTCCAAGTCCCCTGACCTTCTGCAATAACCTCTTATGAGGTACTTTGTCAAACGCTTTCTGAAAATCCAGAAAGACCACATCCACCGGCTCTCCTCTATCCACCGCCCTAGACACATCCTCATAGAATTCCAGTAAATTTGTCAGACACGACTTCCCTTTAATGAAACCGTGCTGCGTCTGCTCCATCAAGCAATTCCCTTCAAGATGCCTCGCAATTTCCTCTTTAATGACGGATTCTAACATTTTACCTACCACAGACGTTAAACTAACCGGCCTATAATTCCCTGCCTTTTGCCTGGTACCCTTCTTAAACAACGGCATAACATTAGCCATTTTCCAATCTTCCGGCACTTCCCCGGAATCCAGCGACGTCTGGAAAATAACCACCAATGCATCCACTATAACCTCCGCCATTTCTTTCAGAACCCTCAGATGCATTCCATCCGGTCCTGGGGACTTGTCCACAATCAGCCCCTCCAGTCTGTCGAGCACCACCTCTCTAGTAACAGTAATGTCATTAAGACCCTCCATTCCTACCACCTTTCCATCGCTAACACCCGGCAAATTATTCACGTCCTCCTCCGTGAAGACAGAAACAAAAAAGTTATTCAAGACCTGAGCCATATCCCCATCCCCTACCACTAGCTCCCCTTTCTCATCCTCTAAAGGACCAACGTTCACCCTAGCCAGCCTCTTCCTTTTTATATATTTATAAAAACTCTTGCTATCCTTTTTTATATTAAGCGCTAGCCCAGCTTATGGGTGACTTTAATCTGCATATATATTGGGCAATCAGTTACAAAACCATAAAGGAAGAATTCCTGAAGTTTATATGGGATGGTTTCTTGGACAATATGTTGAGGAATAGAGTATAAGAGCTGGAGTCTAATGTTGCAGTTGTACAGAATGTTGGTTAGGCCGCATTTAGAGTACTGCGTCCAGTTCTGGTCACCTTATTACAGGAAGAACGTGGAGACCCTGGAGAGAGTGCAGAGGAGGTTTACCAGGATGCTGCCTGGTATGGAAGGACTGGGTTATGAGGAAAGATTGAACAAATTGTGATGAGGTTGTAATGAGGATGGGATTGTAATGATCTTGTGTTGGGTCTTCTATTCGGAAGCAGATGGTCTGTATCTCTCAAAGATAAAGGTGCTCTAATTGGTGACGCCTCCACATCAACACCGACTGTGAATGGAACAGACCTGACAGTTGGTAATAAAGACACGGAGGACACAATTTAACCTTTGGTCCTGTGCTAACATAAAAGTCACTTATTTACGCATATATAAATAAATAAACCAAATACAGTAGAAGAGGGAGTCACACAGACTGGAACAGCAATGGGTGCAAACACCTTGAACAACTGCAGCCAAACAACATACACAACAGGATGTTAAATTCACTTGGACAGTTTCCATAGAATGCAGTGCCACAGGCTAACACATCATAACATTAGCAGCCAATGTGAAAGAAGGAACAAAGCAAAACAAAATAGGTGGATGTAACCTGGCATTGTCCTCCCACAGTTAGTGTCGGCTGCAGCTCACAGGCATTTCTGACGGGGCCTGGGCTGAGGTTTTACCTACTTCAGTTGCTCTGTAGCCAGGTTCAAAGTAAGGTTTGAATATCTCCCGAGCACTCAGATTGTTCTGGAACTTTGCCTTTTGCAGCAAAGACAGAAATCAGCCGGATTCATCACCAGGCCAGACAACTCCCATCTCATTCTGCCACTCATACTGAGGCTGCCCTTTGTTTCACTACCTGTCCTCTTTCCAGCTGCTTTTGGCTCCTCCCTCAGCCTTGCCGTGGCACTGAATGGAGCCCTGGGACAGAGATGGAATGGAAGTCCTCATGCATTCTCCACCACCTGATGGGGCAGTGTCACTGTTGAGCTGTTGATGAAGGAACCCTGTTTCTCTCGACCTTTCATGAAGTAGGTGATGAGTTCACCTAGAAAGCTTTAGATTGGTTAGGAGGGAGTTGAAGAGGGAGTTAAGAAGGGCTAAAAGAGGACATGAGAAGACTTTGGCTGATAGGATTAAGGAGAATCCTAAGGCGTTTTACAGGTATGTCAAGAATAGAAGGTTGGTTAGGGCAAGATTAGGGCCAGTTAGAGACAGCAGAGGGAGGTTGTGTGTGGAACCGGAGGAGATTGGAGAGGCATTGAACCAATATTTCTCTTCGGTGTTCATGCAGGGAGACATGAATATAGCTGAGGAGGACACTGGGTTGCAGGGGTGTAAAATAGACAGTATTACGGTTGATAAGGGAGATGTGCTGGATATTCTTGAGGGGTTGAAAATAGATAAGTCCCCTGGTCCGGATGGGATCTACCCTAGGATTCTCTGGGAGGCGAGAGAGGTGATTGCAGAGCCTCTGGCTCTGATCTTCAGGTCGTCATTGGTCTCTGGTGTAGTCCCGGAAGATTGGAGGATAGCGAATGTTGTCCCATTGTTTAAGAAGGGGAACAGAGACTTTGCCGGGAATTATAGACTGGTGAGTCTTACTTCTGTTGTGGGCAAGGTTTTAGAAAAAATTATTAGGGATAGGATTTATAGTTATTTGGAGTGTAATGAATTGATTAGAAATAGTCAGCATGGTTTTGTAGCAGGTAGGTCGTGCCTTACTAACCTTATTGAGTTTTTTGATAAGGTGACCAAAGAGGTGGATGGGGGCAAGGCAGTTGATGTGGTATATATGGATTTTAGCAAGGCTTTTGATAAGGTTCACCATGGTAGGCTTCTGCAGAAAATGCAGATGTATGGGATTGGGGGTAATCTAGGAAATTGGATCAGGAATTGGCTATCAGATAGGAGACAGAGGGTGGTGGTTGATGGTAAATATTCATCATGGAGTTTGGTTACGAGTGGTGTGCCTCAGGGATCTGTTTTGGGGCCACTGCTGTTTGTAATCTTTATTAATGATCTGGATGAGGGTATAGTTGGGTGGATTAGTAAATTTGCTGATGACACCAAAGTCGGAGGTGTGGTAGATTGTGAGGAAGGGTGTCATAGTCTGCAGGGAGACTTAGATAGGTTGCAGAGCTGGGCCGAGAGGTGGCGGATGGAATTTAATGCGGAGAAGTGTGAGGTAATTCACTTTGGTTGGAGCAACAGATGTGTCGAGTATAGGGCTAACGGGAGGACTTTGAATAGTGTGGATGAACAGAGGGATCTAGGTGTATGTGTACATAGATCCCTGAAAGTTGGGAATCAAGTAGATAAGGTTGTTAAGAAGGCGTACGGTGTCTTGTCGTTTATTGGTAGAGGGATTGAATTTAAGAGTCGCAGCGTCATGTTGCAACTGTACACTACTCTGGTGCGGCCGCACTTGGAGTACTGTGTGCAGTTCTGGTCCCCACATTACAGGAAGGATGTGGAGGCTCTGGAGAGGGTGCAGAGGAGGTTTACCAGGATGTTGCCTGGTATGGTGGGGTGTCCTATGAGGAGAGACTGAGGGATTTGGGGTTGTTTTCGTTGGAAAGAAGGCGGCTAAGAGGGGATCTTATTGAAACATATAAGATGATTAGAGGTTTAGATAGGGTGGACAGTGATAGCCTTTTTCCTCGGATGGAGAAAGCTAGCACGAGGGGGCATGGCTTTAAATTAAGGGGGGTAGCTACAGGACGGATGTCAGAGGTAGGTTCTTTACCCAGAGGGTGGTGAGGGATTGGAATGCCCTGCCTGCTGCAGTTGTAAATGCGCCTAGTTTGGGGGCATTTAAGAGATCTGTAGATAGGTTTATGGACGAAAAGGGATTGATTTAGGCTAGTGGGTCATTGTTTTGTAACTGGTCGGCGCAACATCGTGGGCCGAAGGGCCTGTTCTGCGCTGTAATGTTCTATGTTCTAAATTGGGGCTGTTTTCCCTTGAAAGACGGCGACTTGGGGGGGGATCTATTAGAGGTATATAAGATTACGAAGGGTATAGATAGAGTAAACAGAGGTAAGCTATTTCCTATGTTAGAGACACATGGTACAAGGGGCCACAGGCTTACGGTGAGGGGGGAGAGGCATAACACAGATATTAGAGGGAGGTTTTTCACACAGAGGGTATTTGGGGTATGGAATGCTCTGCCAAGTAAGGTGGTGGAGGCCGGCACGCTGGAGTTGTTAATGAGTAACTTAGACAGGCACATGAGTGGGTTGGAGATGGAAGGATATAGGAGATTGTTTTAAATAACGTTCAGTAGCCTTGGGACGTCCCTGGTAATGTAAAAGGATGTGGAACGATACTAATGTTTTTCTCTTTTAATTCACAGGTTTTAAGTCGGTCCACCTTGTTGTCCAACGAGGGGCTTACACACTAGGGTCGTACTCGGGCTGCTCTTGGTTGTTCAAGAATAGCCTGGTACTTCATGTCGTTAGTGTGTGCCTAAACTGGACCAGATACTGGGCGACACGACAGCTCAGTGACTATCGCTGATTGCTGTGCAGACACATGGATTTGGGCCGGTGTCTGTGGGAGTTTGCACATTCTCCCCGTGCTTGCGTGGGTTTTCTCCGGGTGCTCCGGTTTCCTCCCACATCCCAAAAATGTGATTGGTGGTAATAAATTGTCCCTAAATTAGTTTCCCTCAATGTGGAATGCCATAAGCATAGATAAGGGTCATGGGTGGAGGGGGGACTGGTAATGTTAAAATGGTGGCGTGGGCTCGTTGGGCCGAAGGGCCTGTTTCCCGAGCTGTTTTTGTTCTTTGACTCACCTAGAGAGCAGGCAATTCTAGACTGGGTATTGTGTAATGAGAAAGAAATCATTGCCAATCTGGTTGTGCGAGATCCCATGATAGAATTTTTCATCAGGATGTAGAGTGATGTAGTTGATTCTGAGACTCGGATTCTGAATCTTAATAAAGGAAACTAGGATGATATGAGGTGTGAGTTGGCGATGATAGATTAGGAAACATTACTTAAAGGAGCGATGGGGGATGGACAATGGTGAACATTTAACGAGTTCCCAAGACTTGAGGCTCAGGCTGATATTGAGAAGCACCTCAGGCAGGACAGCATCAGAAACTCACCATTTCATACACACAACTTTCATTCACAAAGATCCATCTCCTGACATTACCACCTCGCAACTTTACTGATTTTACTTTTATTGGTACTTCACACTCCCTCACTGTCTTCTCTCTTCCATTCCAAATCTTATCCCTTCAGCCGGCCCTGAACTCTGATTGTTGACCCTATACCCAGTGTTTGGCCTCCATTACCTGGATATTTCCCATTTGACCCGTTGACTCCATCCTGCTGGCCACGTTTACTGTATTTCCCCAGATATCATAATGTGGTTTGCGTGCACCAATCACTCCAGCCAAAACAGCTCCTTTGTTCATTCCTGGAATAACAGCAAAAGACTGAAAACAATCCACACTCAATGCTCCATTCGTTAGGATATAACACATGGCGAATGTTAGCAGTACGAGAGGACACAGATTTAAGGTGCGGGGAGGGAAGTACAGAGGTGATGTTAGGGGTAAGTTTTTCACTCAGAGGGTGGTGAGTGAATGGAATCGGCTGCCGTCGTCGGTGGTGGAGGCGAACTCGCTGGGGTCTTTTAAAAGACTTCTGGATGAGTATATGGGGTTTAATGGGATTGGGGGTTATAGATAGGTCTATAGATTGGTGGGGTTGATGTGATCGGCGCAACTCGAGGGCCGAAGGGCCTGTTTGTGCTGTAGTGTTCTATGTTCTGTGTTCTATGTGTATTAGGTACATATTGTAATGGTAGTCAAGTTGAAATTACTTTAATATGAGACATATTGAGGTTACATAAATCTAGCAAACAGTGAGGTTACATTTATCTGTACCTTTCTTGAATCATTTTAAGCATCATCCCTTAACATTCACTGGTGTAACCATCACTGAATCCCCCACTGTCAACATCCTTGGGGTTACCATTGACCAGAAACTCAACTGGGCTCACCACATAAACACAGTGGTTACAAGAGCAGATCAGAGGCTGGGAATACTGCGGCGAGTAACTCACCTCCTGACTCCCCAAAACCCATCCACCATCTACAAGGCACAAATCAGGAATGTGATGGAATACTCCCTACTTGCCTGGATGGGTACAGCTCCAACAACACTCAAGAAGCTTGACACCATCCAGGACAAAGCAACGTGCTTGATTGGCACCACATCTACAAACATTCAATTCCTCTACCACCGACGCTCAGTTGCAGTCGTGTGTAGTGTCTACATGATGCACTGCAGCAATTCACCAAAGATCCCTAGACAGCACCTTCCAAACTCATGACCACTTCCATCTAGAAGGACAAGGACAGCAAATACATGGTAACACCACCACCTGCCAGTTCCCCTCCAAGTCACCCACAATCCTGATTTATAAAACCATTCCTTCAGTGTCACTGGGACAAAATTGTGGAATTCCCTCCCTAACAGCACTATGGGTGTACTTACACCACATGGACTGCAGCGAGTTCAAGACAGCAGCTCATCACCACCCAGAAGGACAACTAGCTACGGGCAGTAAATGCTGATGCCCACACCTCTTAACAAACACATTTGAAAAATACTCACCAATTCGTAGCATGAAGTTATTGAATGACTGATAATTGATGTTCATTAAGGTGATTTTCATTGTCAAAGCAAAATCAGCCAAGTCTGCGAGATGCTGCCAATGTTCCTTTGCTGAAACGTACTGATCCTTCTAGAAAATAGTTAGAGTAAATAATTAAATTACACCCTAGTTGGTATCTCCATCTGGGGATCACACATATATGTGTGGGAGGTTTTACACATGCATGCGAACACATACAAATATATATGAGGGAAGCCAGTGGTGCATTGGTATTGTCAGTGGACTAGTAATCCAGACAGCCAGTATAAAGCTCTGGGGACCCGGGTTCGAATCCTGCCACGGCAGATGGTGAAATTTGAATTCAATAAAAATCTGGAATGCAAAGTCTACTAATGACAGCATTAATCTCTAAGGTAGGGACATGTTCAACACAACTTTAGGAACTTTCAAGCAGTTATTGGATAGGCACATGGAGCACACCAGAATGATAGGGAGTGGGATAGACTGATCTTGGGATTGGACACAGCTCGGCACAACATTGAGGGCTGAAGGGCCTGTACTGTGCTGTAGTTTTTCTATGTTTTTCTATGACGACCATGAAACCATTGTCAATTGTCAGAAAAACCCATCCAGTTCACTAATGTCCTTTAGGGAAGGAAATCTGCCATCCTTACCTAGTCTAGCCTACATGTGACTCCAGAGCCTCAGCCAATGTAGTTGATTCTCAGCCATCTGCTGAAATGACTGAGCAAATTCCAGCCCAGCCAGAGATTCCCACATCCACATCCACATATGATCAGACGAATAGAAATTCTCTCGCACATACAATATTCAGTCAGGCTTACCTTGACATTGCTATTATAGCTGCTGGGATTGGTGTCTGGTATTAAACCTGATGCTGCCATGTAGGTGCTACCGATGGTCTTAATTTTGGTGATGTTTCGGAACTGTGGTTCATCCAGTAACTGAGGAAAGAAACAAAATGAGAAGTTGGGATTGAAGCTAAACTTTAAGGCTTTCTAATCGGAGATCCACTGATTTGTGTCCCAGGATGAGACAAGCAGAGACTGTTTGGAACTTGATTGTCTGTGGTGGGTAAGTTGTTGGAAGGTATTCTGAGAGACAGGATCTGCAGGCATTTAGAGACACAAGGACTGATTAGGGACAGTCAGCAAGGCTTTGGGAGTGAGAAATCATGTCTTACAAATTTGATTGAGTTTTCTGAAGGGGTAACCAAGAAGGTAGATGAGGGCAGTGCAGTTAATGTTGTCTACATGGACTTTAACAAGGCCTTTGACAAGGTACCGCATGGTAGGTTGTTGCATAAAATTAAATCTTACGCGATCCAGGGTGAGGGATCTAAATGGATACAAAATTGACTTCTTAACAGAAGCCAGAGGGTGATTGTAGAGAGTTGTTTTTCAAACTGGAGGCCTGTGACCAGCAGTGTGCCTCAGGGATCAGTGCTGGACCCACTGTTATTTATCATTTATATTAATGATTTGGATGAGAATATTGGAGGCACGGTTAGTAAGATCTGTCATGGAACTGAGCCACGACAGATCAGCCATGATCTTATTGAATGGCGGGGCAAGCTCGAAGGGCTAGATGGCCTACTCCTGCTCCTATTTCTTATGTTCTTATTTGCAGATGACACCAAGATTGGTGGCATAGTGGACAGTGAAGAAAGTTATCTCCAATTGCAACAGGATCTTGATCAATTGGGCCAGTGGGCTGACGAATGGCTGATAGAGTTTAATTTAGATAAATGCGAGGTGATGCATTTTGGTAGATTGAACCAGGGCAGGACTTACTCAGTTAATGGAACATAGAACATAGAACATTACAGCGCAGAACAGGCCCTTCGGCCCACGATGTTGTGCCGACCAGTTACAAAACAATGACCCACTAGCCTAAACCGATCCCTTTTTGTCCATAAACCTATCCACGGATCTCTTAAACGCCCCCAAACTAGGCGCATTTACAACTGCAGCTGGCAGGGCATTCCAGTCCCTCACCACCCTCTGGGTAAAGAACCTACCCCTGAGATCAGTCCTATAACTACCCCCCCTTAATTTAAAGCCATGCCCCCTCGTGCTAGATTTCTCCATCAGAGGAAAAAGGCTATCACTTTCCACCCTATCTAAACCTCTAATCATCTTATATGTTTCAATAAGATTCCCTCTTAGCCGCCTTCTTTCCAGCGAAAACAACCCCAAATCCCTCAGTCTCTCCTCACAGGACCTCCCCTCCATACCAGGCAACATGGTAGGGCACTGGGGAGAGTTACAGAACAAAGAGATCTCGGGGTACATGTTCATAGCTCCTTGAAAGTGGAGTCACAGGTGGACAGAGTGGTGAAGAAGGCATTCGGCATGCTTGGTTTCATCGGTCAGAACATTGAATACAGGAGTTGGGACGTCTTGTTGAAGTTGTACAAGACATTGGTAAGGCCACACTTGGAATATGTGTACAGTTCTGGTCACCCGATTATAGAAAGGATATTATTAAACTAGAAAGAGTGCAGAAAAGATTTACTAGGACGCTACTGGGACTTGATGGATTGAGTTATAAGGAGAGACAGGATAGACTGGGACTTTTTTCTCTGGAGTGTAGGAGGCTGAGGGATGATCTTATTGAGGTCTATAAAATAATGAGGGGCACAGATCAGCGAGATAGTCAATATCTTTTCCCAAAGGTAGGGGAGTCTAAACCTAGAGGGCAGAGGTTTAAGGTGAGAGATACAAAAGTGCCCAGAGGGGAAATTTTTCACACAGAGGGTGGTGAGTGTCTGGAACAAGCTGCCAGAGGTAATAGTTAAGGTGGATACAATTTTGTCTTTTAAAAAGCATTTAGACAGTTACATGGGTAAGATGGGTATAGAGGGATATGGGCCAAATGCAGGAAATTGGGATTAGCTTGTTGGCAAAAACTGGGCAGCTTGGACAAGTTGGGGCGAAGGGACTATTTCCATGCTGTAAATCTCGATGACTTGAGGAACCATTAAGGATGTGAGGCCATATTTCAAAATTAGAATTTTAAAATTGAGGTGTTCCTGCAGCGGGAGCCAGTGTAGTTGGATTGGGAGCCAGTGTATTGCAGTCTGCAAGCAGAGAGACTGATGAGTACAGTTTGGGTACAGGCTACAGAGTTTTGATGTGCTGAGGTTGTGGGGGCTGTAAGATTAGAACATCAGATGCATCGGAATTCTCCATACACAAGGTAACAAAGGTACAGATGAGGGATTCACCAGCCAATGAACTAAGGCAGGGTAGTGACGAGTCCATCTTCTTGTGATGGCGAGGATTTGGGTCAGGGATCAGCTCAAGATCAGTTAGAATATTGAAGGTGCAAACAGTGTGGGTTAGCCTTACACAGAGTCTGGGGAATCAGTGGATAAGGAACAGAGTTGAACTAAAGACTATAACAATATCATATCCCGGAATTCCAAGCTTGTTATCCTTTCCCAGGTACACATTTGCACACTTTTAAGAAAAGATGGGCGGCACGGTAGCATAGTATTTAGCACTGCTGCTTCACAGCTCCAGGGACCTGGGTTCGATTCCCGGCTCAGGTCACTGCCTGTGTGGAGTTTGCACATTCTCCTCATGTCTGCATGGGTTTCCTCTGGGTGCTCCGGTTACCTCCTACAATCCAAAGATGTGTGGGTTAGGTTGATTGGCCGTGCTAAAATTGCCCCTTAGTGTCCTGGGATGTGTAGGTGAGAGGGATTAGCAGGTAAATGTGTAGGGATATGGGGATAGGGTCTGGTTGGGATTGTGGTCAGTACAGACTCGATGGGCTGAATGGCCTTTTTCTGTACTGTAGGGTTCTATGATTCTTTTCTCTCAGCTATGCCATCAACCCCAATGTCCAAATTGTCAAATCTCTTCCCTCTGGAGATGTATCAACATTCTCTGTATCAATGTATTTGGGAGCTCACTCTGCCACTCGCTTGCTATTTGGTTAATAAACTGTCCCTGGCTGGGGATCTTTCCTCTTCTTTCACTGGCTCCCAGCTCCCTTACTGTCTGACATCTAAAAGGGTTGCATGATTGCTTTAAGAGTGAGTCACACTCTTTCCTTTTTATTTAAATCCACAACCTCTGACACATTGTGCTTTGGATTACAAATCAGGAACCTTTACTCACAGCATCAAAATCTGAGATTATTTCATTGAGGAATCGCAGACATTCAATGCCTCCATTGTTAATGCTCTCCTCAGTGTAAAAGTCTGAGAAATTGGGGATCGATGCAAACATAACCCCAATCTCATCGTATGACTGACTGTACAGTTCCTGCAGGTAGAAAAACATTGGAGAAAATATAGTTAGTAACAGCTGCCAGAATGAGGGTAGAGACTGAGAGAGCAGGATGAGAAAAGAGGGAGACGGAGAGAGCGTGGGGAATAATTGGTTCACGTCAGTCACCTCATCTCGCTTCTTGGAGCCGAGGAAGTGTCGAGCCACGTGCTCTGGTAACATGTTGGTGACAAGAGCTTCATTCCATCGTCGCATTTCATAAACTCTCTCCTTCTGTTCGTGAACATCCATCTTCCACAGAAACTGAGTCCGTGCCAATTTCTCCACCTGGCAGAGAGGGAGACTGGGTAATAAAACTAAGAATAAACTACAAGCAATAATATTCCATGCTGCTGCTCCTTGGTATATCACCATGTAGAATATTGTACACTGCATCCCAGTGCGTCATCATCAATCAATGACAGTGTTTCCCTGGAGTTTGCCTGACCCTGGGCCCCCTCCCCAGATGTCCTGAGCTCTCGCTGCAGGCCCAGGTCCCAAACCCAGCGCCCCTCACACACCTCCGCAAGCTGCACTTACGTGTCGAGTGAAATAGTAAAAACTCATCATCATGACAAAGATCATGGTGACCATTGAAAAGCGAGACGGCAGAATGAGGGACCTGTGGAAACAAACAGGAGAGGAAGTTAATCATCAACTGATACATCGCTGAGTGTCAGCGTCAAACAGGGTCACCAGTCAAACAAGGTCAAGGGTCAGCTGGGTTCAGAGTCAATCAGGTCAAGAGTCCGTCATGCTCAAGAGTTGGTCGGGGTTAAGGTCAGGGTCGAGGTCGGGGTTGAGGTCAGGGTCGGGGTCAGGGTCAGTGTCTGATTAAACAGTGACCCCTCATTCTAGATTCTGCCACGAGAGGAGTTTATTTTTTGCTGGGACGTTGCTACCAATGTCTGCACTGATTCCCCCACACGAGGTGCCCCTGTGCCTCTCCATCCTACACGACTATCCTACTCTATCTCGCTTCTGCTGAGATATTCCTGACCCTGCTTTTGCACATGCTCAGCCCTGGGAACATCCCTTGATCCCGATATTCATGATCGTATCCATGCAGCTGTAACCCACATGTGTTATTGCACTTCCCTTGTGATATGATCATTGCCCGCGTCCAGTTGCCCTGAGGAACTAATGGGCCTTTTGGAAGAGTTGTCAGCTCACTGCTTCCAGCTGGGTGGTTTATTGGGCAAGACCCGATAACAGATCAAACCTGTCACTCTGGAATTGAAGGCAGGGAGACATGGTCAAGAAAGAATTAGATTTCGCTCTCGGGGCAAGAGGAGACGGGGAGACGGCAGAACCCAGATACTGAATTTGATGATCAGCCATGATCATAATGATTGGTGGAAAGGTTCAAAGGGCTGAATGGCCTCCTGCTCCCATTTTCTATCCCAGGATTCTTCACAGGAATATTATCTGAGTCAAAGAAGGAAATGCGAGAACAAGTGGTAGGTCGCGGGAACCGTGGTGCACGAAGGCTGTGTTGAACCTAGTCAGGAGGAAAAGGAAGGTGTACAAAAGGTTCAGGGAACTAGGAGAGGTTAAGGATCTTGAAGAATATAAGGACTGTAGAAAGGAGGTTAAAAGGGAAATTAGGAGAGCCAGAAGGGGTCATGAGAAGACCTTGGCGGGTAAGATTAAGGAAAATCCCAAGGCCTTCTATAAGTATGTGAAAGGTAAAAGGGTGAGAAGGGAAAGGATAGGACCTATAAAAGGTGAAGGGGGAAAGGTCTGTGTAGAACCAGAAGAAATGGCGGAGGTGCTTAATGAGTACTTTGCCTCAGTATTCACAGTGGAAGCTGATTTGGGAGATCTTGCTATGGACTTGCAGCAGGTGGAAAAGATTGAGTACGTGGACATTAAGGAGGAGGATGTGTTAGAACTTTTGAATTCTATCAAGGTAGATAAGTCGCCGGGACCAGATGGGATGTACCCCAGGATACTGTGGGAGGCCAGGGAAGTGATTGCAGAGCCCTTGGCGATGATCTTTGCGTCGTCAATGGAGACGGGAGAGGTTCCGGAAGATTGGAGGATTGCGGATGTAGTCCCTATTTTCAAGAAAGGGAACAGAGATAGCCCGGGAAATTACCGCCCGGTGAGTCTGACCTCAGTGGTTGGTAAGCTGATGGAGAGGCTTCTGAGGGACAAGATTTACGAGCATTTGGAGAGGTTTGACATGATCAGGAATAGTCAGCATGGATTTGTCAAGGGCAGGTCGTGCCTTACGAGCCTAGTTGAGTTCTTCGATAATGTGACTGAACACATTGACGAAGGAAGTGCCGTGGACGTAGTGTACATGGACTTCAGCAAGGCTTTTGATAAGGTCCCCCATGCAAGACTTCTTGAGAAGGTGAGAGGGCATGGGATCCAAGGGCCTTTGGCCTTGTGGATCCAGAACTGGCTTGCCTGCAGAAGGCAGAGAGTGGTTGTGGATGGGTCTTTTTCGGAATGGAGGTCAGTCACCAGTGGGGTGCCCCAGGGATCTGTTCTGGGGCCCTTGTTGTTTGTCATTTTCATAAATGACCTGGATGAGGAAGTGGAGGGATGGGTTAGCAAGTTCGCTGATGACACGAAGGTCGGCGGTGTTGTGGATGGTCTGGAAGGATGTCAAAAGTTGCAGCAGGACATAGATAGGATGCAGGAATGGGCGGAGAAGTGGCAGATGGACTTCAACGCGGATAAATGTGTAGTAGTCCATTTCGGCAGAACTAACGGGATGAACGAGTACACTATTAAGGGCAGGGGTCTTAGTAGCGTTGAAGAGGAGAAGGATCTCGGGGTCCGGGTTCACAGGACTCTTAAATCGGCCTCGCAGGTGGAGGAGGTGGTCAAGAAGGCGTATGGTGTACTGGCCTTCATTAATCGAGGGATTGAGTTTAGGAGTCGGGAGGTAATGCTGCAACTTTACAGGACCCTCGTCAGGCCTCATTTGGAGTACTGTGCGCAGTTCTGGTCGCCTCACTATAGGAAAGACGTAGAAGCTATTGAAAGGGTGCAGAGGAGATTTACAAGGATGTTGCCTGGACTGGGAGGCATGCCTTATGAGGATAGGTTGAGGGAGCTGGGACTCTTTTCTCTGGAGAGGCGAAGGTTGAGAGGCGACCTGATAGAAGTTTATAAAATGTTGAGAGGAATAGATAGGGTGGACTCTCAGAGGCTATTTCCCCGGGTTGAAATGGTCGCTACGAGAGGACACAGATTTAAGGTGCGGGGAGGGAAGTACAGAGGTGATGTTAGGGGTAAGTTTTTCACTCAGAGGGTGGTGAGTGAATGGAATCGGCTGCCGTCGTCGGTGGTGGAGGCGAACTCGCTGGGGTCTTTTAAAAGACTTCTGGATGAGTATATGGGGTTTAATGGGATTGGGGGTTATAGATAGGTCTATAGATTGGTGGGGTTGATGCGATCGGCGCAACTCGAGGGCCGAAGGGCCTGTTTGTGCTGTAATGTTCTATGTTCTATGTTCTAAATAGCTGGTCAGGAGTGGTGAGTTTTTAGGCTTTCTAAAATGCGAGGGAGGGAGTGAGGTTTATGGAGGGAATTCCAGAGCTTGGAGCTGAACAAGCTCCGAGCTTGTCTCAACCATGAGGAGACATTGGGTAAACTGGGGTTGTTCTCCCTGGAAAGATGGAGGACTAGGGGAGACCTAATAGAGGTGTATAAAATTATGAGGGTATGGATAGGGTGAACAGTGGGAAGCTCTTTCCCAGGTCGGAGGTGACAAACACAAGGGGTCACAGGTTCAAGGTGAGGGGGGTGAGGTTTAACTCAGATATCAGAGGGATGTATTTTACACAGAGGGTGGTGGGGGCCTGGAATGCGCTGCCAAGCAGGGTGGTGGAGGCGGACACGCTGGGATCGTTTAAGACTTATCTGGATAGTCACATGAGCAGGCTGGGAATGGAGGGATACAAATGAATGGTCTAGTTGGACCAATGAGTGGCACAGACTTGGAGGGCCGAAGGGCCTGTTTCCTGTGTTGTATAAGAACATAAGAAATAGGAGCAGGAGTAGGCCATCTAGCCCTTCGAGCCTGCCCCGCCATTCAATAAGATCATGGCTGATCTGTCGTGACTCAGCTCCACCTTCCCGCCCTCTCCCCATAACCCTTAATCCCTTCTCTTATCAAAAACCCATCAACCCGTTTCTTAAAAATATTTAGCGAGGCAGCCTCCACCACTTCAACGGGCAGAGAATTCCAGAGATTTACCACCCTTTGAGTGAAGAAGTTCCTCCTCAACTCCGTTCTAAACCGCCCCCCTTTTATCTTGAGGCTGTGCCCCCTAGTCCTACTGTCTTTTTTGAGCGGGAAGAGTCTCTCCACCTCTATCCTATCCATCCCATTCATCACCTTATACGTCTCAATGACATCTCCCCTCTCTTCTAAACTCTAACGAGTACAAGCCCAGTTTATCAGCCTCTCCTCATAGCTCAACCCCCTCAACTCCGGTATCAGCCTAGTAAACCTCCTCTGCACTCCCTCCAAGGCCAAAATATCTTTGCGCAGGTGCGGCGCCCAAAACTGCACACAGTACTCCAGCTGCAGCCTCACCAATGCCCTATACAGCTGCAGCAAGACCTCCCTACTTTTATATTCAATCCCCCTCGCTATGAAGGCCAGCATCCCATTCGCCTTCCTGACCACCTGCTGCACCTACAAGCTGGGTTTTTGCGACTCATGCACAAGGACCCCGAGGTCCCTCTGCACCGTCGCCTGCTGCAGTTTTTCACCACGTAAGTAATAGTCCTTCCTACCGTTATTCCTATCAAAGTGGACCACCTCACATTTGCCAACATTAAATTCCATTTGCCATTTCCTGGCCCATTCGCCCAGCCTACCTAGATCCTTCTGCATACTCTCCACACCCTCTGCACAATTTGCCGTTCCACCAATCTTGGTGTCATCAGCAAATTTCGACACCCTGCACTCGGTTCCCTCCTCCAGATCATCTATATAAATGGTAAATAGCTGAGGCCCCAGCACCGACCCCTGGGGCACTCCACTAGTCACCAACCGCCAATCCGAATAGCACCCATTGACCCCCACTCTCTGCCTCCTATTTGACAACCAATCCTCTATCCACGCTAACACCCTACCCCCAACTCCATGTCCCTCGACCTTCTGCAATAACCTCTTGTGAGGTCCTTTGTCAAACGCTTTCTGAAAATCCAGAAAGACCACATCCACCGGCTCTCCTCTATCCACCGCCCTAGACACATCCTCATAGAACTCCAGTAAATTTGTCAGACACGACTTCCCCTTAATGAAACCATGCTGCGTCTGCTCTATCAAGCAATTCCCCTCAAGATGCCTCGCTATTTTCTCCTTGATCACGAATTCTAACATTTTACCTACAACAGACGTTAAACTAACCGGCCTATAATTCCCAGCCTTATTGTTCTTTGTATTTGTATTTGTTCTTTGAACAGTTGGAAGTACGGCCACCAATGGCAAAGAGATTGAAATCAAGAATGCTTTGAGAGGCAGCATTGGAAACGCACAGAGATCTGGGAGAGTTGTAGGGCTGGAAGGGGTTAAAGATTATCAGCAGAAGCCCAGGACATGATCAATTCTCAAAATAATGAGGAGGATTTAAAATCAAGCTTCTGCTGGGCTGGGACTCAGTGTCAGTCAGCAAGCACTGGGGTAACAGGAGAATGGGACTTGGTGCAAATTCAAATAGGAGTTGATAAGGACAGCATTAGTCACAGAGTCAGAGAGGATTACATCATGGAAACAGCCCCTTAAACCCAGCTTGTCCATGTCACTCAGTTTTTACCATTAAGCTAATCCCAATTGCCTGCATTTGGCCCTTATCCCTCTATACCCATCGTACCCATCTAACTATCTAAATGCTTCTTAAAAGACAAAATTGTTCCCGCCTCTACTACTATCTCTGGCAGCTTGTTCCAGACACTCACCACCCTCTGTGTGAAAAAACTGCCTCTCTGGACACTTCTGTATCTCTCCCCTCTCACCTTAAACCTATTCCCTCTAGTTTTAGGCTCCCTTACCTTTGGGAAAAGATATTGACTATCTCGCTGATCTGTGCCTCTCATTATTTTATAGACCTCTATAAGATCACCCCTCAGCCTCCTACACTCCAGAGAAAAAAGTCCCAGTCTAACCAGCCTCTCCTTATAACTCAATCCATCAAGTCCCAGTAGCGTCCTAGTAAATCTTTTCTGCACTCTTTCTAGTTTAATAATATCCTTTCTATAATAGGATGACCAGAACTGTACACAGTATTCCAAGTGTGGCCTTACCAATGTCTTGTACAACTTCAACAAGACGTCCCAACTCCTGTATTCAATGTTCTGACCGATGAAACCAAGCATGCCGAATGCCTTCTTCACCACTCTGTCCACCTGTGACTCCACTTTCAAGGAGCTATGAACATGTACCCCGAGATCTCTTTGTTCAGTAACTCTCCCCAGTGCCCTACCATTAACTGAGTAAGTCCTGCCCTGGTTCAATCGACCAAAATGCATCACCTCACATTTATCTAATGGATAAATTGGAGCTAATGGAGCTAAGCAAGATAATGGAGAGGATCCTCAAGGATAGGATGTATGAGCATCTGGAGCGCTGCAGTCTGATCAGGGATACGCAGCATGGCTTCGTTACAGGGAGGTCGTGCCTTACGAATCTAGTGGAATTTTTTGAAGAGGTGACAAAAACGGTTGACGAAGGACAAGCCGTTGATGTTGTCTATATGGATTTCAGTAAGGCGTTTGACAAGGTCCCTCACGGTAGGCTGATAGAAAAGGTGAAGGCTCATGGGATACAAGGCCAGGTATGTAGATGGGTGAAGAACTGGCTTGGGAGGAGGAGACAGCGGGTAGTAGTGGAGGGCTCCTTTTCCAATTGGAGGTCTGTCACCAGTGGGGTGCCGCAGGGCTCGGTACTAGGACCTCTTCTATTTGTAGTATATATTAATGACTTGGAAGAGGGGGTAGGTGGTGTGATCAGCAAATTTGCTGATGACACTAAGATGGTTGGATTGGCGGGTACTGAGGAGCAGTGCCTGGCAATGCAACAGGACATAGATAGGCTGGTAGATTGGGCAGATAGATGGCAAATGGAATTTAATCCGGAGAAATGCGAGGTGATGCACTTTGGCCGGAATAATGTGGAAGGGAGTTATACAATAAAAGGTAGAACTATCCGGAGTATAGATACGCAGAGAGACCTGGGGATGCAAGTACACAAGTCCCTGAAGGTGTCGGTGCAGGTGCAGAATGTGATGAGGAAAGCGTATGGCATGTTAGCCTTCATAGGAAGGGGTATAGAATATAAGAGTAGGAGTCTGATGTTGCAGTTGTATAGAACATTGGTTAGGCCTCACTTGGAGTACTGCGTCCAGTTCTGGTCGCCGTACTACCGGAAGGATGTAGAGATCCTGGAGAGAGTGTAGAGGAGATTTACCAGGATGCTGCCTGGTATGGAAGGGCTGTCTTACGAGGAAAGATTGAATGAACTTGGGCTGTTTTCCCTTGAGAGACGTCGGCTGAGGAGGGATCTAATAGAGGTTTATAAGATTATGAAGGGGATAGATAGAGTAAATGGTGGTAAGCTTTTTCCACTATTAGAAATGGATAGAATGAGGGGTCACGGGCTTAGGGTGAGGGGGGCTAGGTAGAAGACTAATATTAGAGGGCAGTTTTTCACGCAAAGGGTAGTGGGGGTGTGGAATGCACTGCCGAGTAAGGTGGTGGAAGCAGGCACGCTAGGGTTGTTTAAGAGTCACTTAGACAGCCACATGAGCGGTCTACATATAGGGGGATATAGCAGGCCTTACTAAACATTGTAGGCTTGGGATTCCGTTTTTGCCTCAGGGATGTTACAGTCTTTGCCTGTTTAATAATGAATTTTTTGTCTCCACAGGCATTTAAGTCCACCTTGTTGACCAGCAAGGGGCATGCATGCGGCAGGTTGTGGTGGGCTGCTCTTGGATGTTGCTTCGGGAGTTGCCTACTGCTTCATGTCGTTAGTGTGCTTAAACTGGACCATCTCAAGGGCAACATGACAGCTCAGAGACTATCTCTGTTGCTGTGCGGACACATGGAGTTGGGCCTGTGTCCGTGGGAGTTTGCGCGTTCTCCCCATGGTTGCGTGGGTTTCCTCCGGGTGCTCCGGTTTCCTCCCACATCCCAAAAATGTGCTTTTAGGCTGATTGATTGGGTAACAAATTGTCCCTTATTGGACCTCCCTGATCCTCGCACGTTAGGCGTAGACTAAAATCATGAATAGGTCACTGAGACAATGGGACGGCGGCGCGGGCTCGTTGGGCCGAAGGGCCTGTTTCCCGTGCTGTGTTGTTCTTTGTTTATACTTTGTTTATCTAAATTAAACTCCATCTGCCATTGGTCAGCCCACTGGCCCAATTGATCAAGATCCCGTTGTAATTGGAGATAACTTTCTTCACTGTCCACTATGCCACCAATCTTAGTGTCATCTGTAAAATTACTGTCTGTGCCCCATAAATTTTCATCCAAATCATTAATATAAATGATAAATAACAGTGGGCCCAGCACTGATCCCTGAGGCACACTGCTGGTCACAGGCCTCTACAACCATAAAACATTAGATAAGGGTCATGGGTGGAGGGAGGGACTGGTGTTAAGATGCCGGCGCGGGCTCGTTGGGCCAAAGAGCCTGTTTCCTGGGCTGATTTTGTTCTTTGTATCTCACCTGTGGCTGTCAATGATCCAAATATCTCGGCTAGGGGATGCGCAATTTCCACCCTAACCTCCAACAATGTCCTGGGATACATTGTCCCAGGGGATTTATCGTTAATATGTACACTCCTCAAGAAATCACTATTTATTTCCCCAAGTTCCCTAACATCTATGCTTTTCTGAACAGTAAATACTGATGAGAAATATTCATTTCAGATCTCACCCATCTCTTGTGGATCTGCACATAGGTGACTTGTTGATTCTTAAGAGGCCCTGCTCTCTCCCTAGTTACTTTTTGCCCTTTATGTATTTGTAGAAGCTCTTTGGATTCTCCTTTGCTTTATCTGCCAAAACAATCTCATGTCCCCTTTTTGCCCTCCTGATTTCTCTCTTAACCCTCGATACCTCCTACACCCCCCTATACTCTTCAAGAGATTCACTTGATCCCAGCTGCCAGTGCACATCATGTGCCTCCTTCTTCTCTTGACCAGGGCCTCAATATCCCGAGTCATCCAGGGTTCCCGACTTCTGCCAGCCTTGCCCTTCACTCTGTAAGGAATGTGTTTACCCTGAACCCTGGTTCACAGTTTTGAAAGCCTCCCACTTACCAGACATCCCTTTGCCTTCCCACAGACTCCCCCAATTCACTTTTGAAAGTTCCTGCCTGGTACCATCAAATTTAGCCTTGCCCCAATTTAGAATTTTAACTTTTGGGACAGACCTATCATTCTCCATGGATATCTTAAAACTAATGGAATTATGGCCCAAGTCCCAAAGTGATCCCTCACTAACACTTCTCTCACCGGCCCTTCCTTATTTCCCAACAGGACGTCAAGTTTTGCCCCCTCTCCAGTCCGGCCATCCACATACCGAATGAGAAATTCCTCCTGATTTCTCTCCATCCGACCCTCTAATACTATGTCTGTCCCAGTCAATGTTGGGAAAGTTAAAATCTCCGAGTATTACCACCCTATTTTACTTGGAGCTATCTGTAATCTCCTTATATGTTATATACACACGAAGCAAGTGTGGAATAAAGAACAAAGAACAAAATCAGCCCGGGAAACAGGCCCTTCGGCCCAACGAGCCCGCGCCGCCATCCCAACACCACCAGTCCCCCTCTCCACCCCGTGACCCCTGTCTAATGTTTTATGGCCGTCCAGATTGAGGGAAACTGATTTAGGGACAATTTATTCCTGCCAATCAGCCTAACAGCACATTTTTGGGATGTGGGAGGAAACCGGAGCACCCGGAGAAAACCCACGCAAGCACGGGGAGAATGCGCAAACTCCCACAGACACCGGCCCAAATCCATGTGTCTGCACAGCAATCAGCGATAGGAAAGTAGAAAGAAACTTAAGCAAGGAGTAAGAAGGGCTAAAAGGGGTCATGAAAAAGCATTGGCCAGAAGGACTAAGGGAAATCCCAGGGCTTTTTATACATATATAAAGAGCAAGAGGGTAGCGAGAGAAAGGATTGGCCCACTCAAGGACAAGGGATGGAATCTGTGCGTGGAGCCAGAGGAAATGGGTGAGGTATTAAATAAGTACTTTGTGTCAGTATTCACCAAAAGAGAAGAACTTGGTGAATGATGAGTTTGGGAAAGGATGTGTCAATAGTTTGAGTCATGTTGAGATTAAAAAGGAGGTATTGGGGTTCTTGAGAAACATTAAGGTAGACAAGTCCCCAGGGCCTGATGGGATATACCCCAGAATACTGATAGAGGCAAGGGAGGAAATTGCTGTGGCTTGAGAGAAATCTTTGTATCTTCACTGGCAACAAAGGAGGTCATGATGTGGAGATGCTGGCGTTGGACTGGGGTAAACACAGTAAGAACTCTGACAACACCAGGTTTAAGTCCAACCAATTTGGGGGTCCCAGAGGATTGGAGAATAGCCAATATTGTTCCTTTGTTTAGGAAGGGTAACAAGAATAATCCAGGTAATCACAGGCCTGTGAGCCTTACATCAGTGGTAGGGAAATTATTGGAGAGGATTCTTTGAGACAGGATGTATTCCCACTTGGAAATAAGTGGACTTATTAGCGAGAGGCAACATGGTTTTGTGAAGGAGAGGTTGTGGCTCATGAATTTGATCAAGTTTTTTGAGAAAGTGACAAAGATGATTGATGAGGGTGGGGCAGTGGATGTTGTCTACATGGACTTTAGTAAGGCCTTTGACAAGGTCCCTGATGGCAGACTGGTGCAGAGGGTGAAGTCGATTGGGATCAGAGGCGAGCTGGCAAGGTGGATACAAAACTGGCTCGGGTTATGGGGATAGGGCCTGGGTGGGATTGTTGTTGGTACAGACTCAATGGGCCAAATGGCCTCCCTCTGCACTCTAGGATTCTATGATTGATGTCCTGTGTCCCTCCCTCGACTTTGTAAACACTCTGTTTCTCTGAGATTCGCTGAGTTGCAGCATTTTCCCAAACCTTTAATTTTTTTGACCACTGAAAGTGCAAATCTGCAAAGCTGGCCAGATCTTCAGAATCTCACAAACCGGACACTGCTGGAATGATTCTAATCTCAGCACCCTATTGGTCGCAGTGATCCACTTACTGAAATTCCTTAAAGCGATCTCGATCGTATTGGTCGTAGACTTCTCTCCAGCCCAGGATACTGACCAATCCGCAGGCAGTACTGATCAGGAACATCAGGGAGATCTTCACCATGTGACTGACCTGAACCAGCATTGTGGTCGCGATCAGCGCCAATATCGCAATGTAGCTGTAATATTTTGGTTGCTTCAGGCAGCCCTGAGGGGTGTGAGTAACATTTCCATTGGCTGTTGCTTGGTAACTGTGCAGACAGCTCATCTTGGGGAGAAATTCAATGATTCAATCCATCAGATCCGGAAAAAACACCAAAACACTCAAATTATAATCCCCAGAATAACCCTCACCAAAAACAACACCGTAACCCCCGAACCCCCCGTGAACCCCCACCGTAACCCCCGTGACCCCCCCCACCATAACCCCCCACCGTAACCCCCGAACCCCCCGTGAACCCCCACCGTAACCCCCGTGACCCCCCCCACCATAACCCCCCACCGTAACCCCCGAACCCCCCGTGATCCCCCCCACCGTAATCCCCCGTGACCCCCCCCACCGTAATCCCCCGTGACCCCCCACCGTAACCCCCCGCTGTAACCTCCTGTGACCCCCCATCTTAACCTCAACCGTAAGCCCCACCGTAACCCTCATGACCCTGACCATCAGAGTAACTGACACGGATACTCAGACTGATGCAAGTGCACACACACACTTACACACACACACACTTACACACACACACACACACACTTACACACACACACACTTACACACACACACTTACACACACACACACTTACACACACACACACTTACACACACACACACACACTTACACACACACATACACACACACACACTTACACACACACACACACACTTACACACACACACTCACACACACACTTACACACACACACACTTACACACACACACACACACACTTACACACACACACACTTACACACACACACACACACACTTACACACACACACACACACTTACACACACACACACACACTTACACACACACACTTACACACACATACTTACACACACACACTTACACACACACACTTACACACACATACTTACACACACACACACACACACACTTACACACACACACTTACACACACACACACTTACACACACACACACACACACTTACACACACACACTTACACACACACACTTACACACACACACTTACACACACACACACACACTTACACACACACACACACTTACACACACACACACACACTTACACACACACACTTACACACACACACTTACACACACACACACTTACACACACACACTTACACACACACACTTACACACACACACTTACACACACATACTTACACACACACACACTTACACACACACACACACACTTACACACACACACACACACACACACTTACACACACACACTTACACACACACACTTACACACACACACTTACACACACACACTTACACACACACACTTACACACACACTTACACACACACTTACACACACACACTTACACACACACACTTACACACACACACACTTACACACACACACTTACACACACACACACTTACACACACACACACACACACACTTACACACACACACACTTACACACACACACACATTTACACACACACACACACACACACTTACACACACACACATTTACACACACACACACTTACACACATACACACTTACACACACACTTACACACACATTTACACACACACACACACTTACATACATATTTACTCACACACACACTTACACACACACACACACTTACACACACATTTACACACACACACACTTACACACACACACTTACATACACACACTTACACACACATTTACACACTTACACACACACACACACACTTACACACACATTCACACACACACACACACACTTACACACACACACACTTACACACACACACATTTACACACACACACATTTACACATACACACACACACTTACACACACACACACTTACACACATTTACACACACACACACATTTACACACACACACTTACACACACACACACACTTACACACACACACACTTACACACACACACACTTACACACACACACTTACACACACACACACACACATTTACACACACACACACTTACACACACACACACACTTACACACACATACACAGACACTTACACTGGGTGGGGCAGATTTTGGATTGAAAGGGGAGTCGAGTGTTAGGAGGAACAGGCAAAAAAGGATGCAAATCTGGCTCGGTGAAAGAAGACAGAGGGTAGGAGTGGAAGGGTGATTTTCTGAATGGAGGGCTGTGACAAGTGGCGTTCCTCAGGGATCAGTGCTGGGACCTTTGCTGTTTGTAATATATATAAATCATTTGGAGGAAAATGTAACTGGATTGATTAGTAAGTTTGTGGACGACACAAAGGTTGGTGGATTTGCGGATAGCGATGAGGAACATCAGGGGTAAAGATACATAAGAACATAAGAAATAGGAGCAGGAGTAGGCCATCTGGCCCTTCGAGCCTGCCCCGCCATTCAATAAGATCATGGCTGATCTGTCGTGGCTCAGCTCCACCTTCCCGCCCTCTCCCCATAACCCTTAATCCCTTCTCTTATCAAAAACCCATCAACCTGTTTCTTAAAAATATTTAGCGAGGCAGCCTCCACCACTTCAACGGGCAGAGAATTCCAGAGATTCACCACCCTTTGAGTGAAGAAGTTCCTCCTCAACTCTGTTCTAAACCGCCTCCCCTTTATCTTGTGGCTATGCCCTCTAGTCCTACTGTCCTTTCTGAGTGGGAAGAGTCTCTCCACCTCTATCCTATCCATCCCATTCATCATCTTATACGTCTCAATGAGATCTCCCCTCATTCTTCTAAACTCTAACGAGTACAAGCTCAGTTTATTCAGCCTCTCCTCATAGCTCAATCCCCTCAACTCCGGTATCAGCCTAGTAAACCTCCTCTGCACTCCCTCCAGGGCCAAAATATCCTTGTGCAGGTGCGGCGCCCAAAACTGCACACAGTACTCCAGCTGCGGCCTCACCAATGCCCTATACAGCTGCAGCAAGACCTCCCTACTTTTATATTCAATCCCCCTCGCTATGAAGGCCAGCATCCCATTCGCCTTCCTGACCACCTGCTGCACCTGCAAGCTGGGTTTTTGCGACTCATGCACAAGGACCCCGAGGTCCCTCTGCACCGTCGCCTGCTGCAGTTTTTTGCCCCGTAAGTAATAGTCCTTCCTACCATTCCTCCTACCAAAGTGGACCACCTCACACTTGCCAACATTAAATTCCATTTGCCTTTTCCTGGCCCATTCGCACAGCCTATCTAGATCCTTCTGCAGACTCTCCACACCCTCCGCACAATTTGCCGTTCCCCCAATCTTGGTGTCATCAGCAGAATATACAGATACAGCAGGATATAGATCAGTTGGGGACTTAGGCAGAGAGATGGCAGATGGAGTTTAATCCGGACAAATGTGAGGTAATGCATTTTAGAAGGTCTAATACAGAGAGGAAATATACAGTAAATGGCTGAACCCTTAAGAGTATTGATAGGCAGAGGGATCTGGGTGTACAGGTACACAGGTCACTGAAAGGGGCAATGCAGGTGGAGAAGGTAGTCAAGAAGGCATACGGCATGCTTACCTTCATTGACCGGGGCACTGAGTTTAAAAATTGGCAAGTCATGTTGCAGCTTTATAGAACCTTAGTGAGGCTGCACTTGGAATATCGTGTTTAATTCAGGTCACCACACTACCAGAAGGATGTGGAGGCTTTGGAGAGGGGACAGAAAAGATTTACCAGGATGTTGCCTGGTACGGAGGGCATTAGCTCTGAGGAGAGGTTGGAGAAACTTGGTTTGTTCTCACTGGAACGACGGAGGTTGAGGGGAGACCTGATAGAAGTCTACAAGATTATGAGGGGCACGGACAGAGTGGATAGTCAGAAGCTTTTCCCCAGGGTGGAAGAGTCAATTACTCGGGGCACAGGTTTAAGGTGCGAGGGGCAAGGTTTAAAGGAGATGTACAAGGCAGATTTTTACACAGAGAGTAGTGGGTGCCTGGAGCTCGTTGCCGGGGGGAGGGAGTGGAAGCGGATGCGGTAGTGAGTTTTAAGGGGTGTCTGGACAAATCCATGAATAGGATGGGAATAGAGGGATGTGGTCCCCGGAAGGATTGGGGGTTTTAGTTAAGTCAGGCAGCATGGTCAGTGCAGGTTTGGAGGGGCCGAATGGCCTGTTCCTGTGCTGGAATTTTCTTTGTTCTTTGAAAGTGGAATTGAGAGCACGATCAAGTCAGCCCTGATCTTAGTGACTGGCAGGGCAGGTTTGAGGGGCTGAATGGTCTACTCCTGTTCCTATTTCTTATGTTAGAACATAGAACATAGAACAGCACAGTACTGATCTGATTAAGGATACGCAGCATGGCTTTGTAAAGGGGGAGTCTTGCCTTACGAATCTGGTAGAATTCTTTGAGAAGGTGACAAAAACGGTTGATGAAGGACAAGCCGTTGATGTCGTGTATATGGATTTCAGTAAGGCGTTTGACAAAGTCCCTCATGGTAGGTTGGTACAGAAGATTAAAGCTCATGGGATATGTGGTCAGGTATCTAGATGGGTAGAGAACTGGCTTGCAAAGAGGAGTCACAGAGTAGTAGTGGAGGGGTCTTTTTCTAGCTGGAGGTCTGTCACTAGTGGTGTGCCGCAGGGCTCAGTACTGGGATCTCTTCTCTTTGTAGTGTATATAAATGATTTGGAAGAGGGAGTAGGTGGTGTGATCAGCAAATTTGCTGATGACACCAAGATGGCTGGATTGGCGGGCAGTGAGGAGCAGTGTCTGGCAATACAGCGGGATATTGATAGGCTGGTTGATTGGGCAGATATGTGGCAAATGGAGTTTAATCCAGATAAATGTGAGGTGATGCATTTTGGCCGGAATAATGTAGGGGGAAGTTATATGATAAAGGGTAAGGAGTATAGAGTCGCAGCGAGACCTGGGGGTGCAAGCGCACAAGTCTTTGAAGGTGGCAGTGCAAGTGGAGAGTGTGGTGAAGAAAGTCTATGGTATGTTAGCCTTTATAGGAAGGGGTATAGAATATAAGAGCTGGAGTCTAATGTTGCAGTTGTACAGAACGTTGGTTCGGCTGCATTTAGAGTACTGCGTCCAGTTCTGGTCACCTTACTACCGGAAGGACGTGGAGACTCTGGAGAGAGTGCAGAGGAGGTTTACCAGGATGTTGCCTGGTATGGAAGGACTGGGTTATGAGGAAAGATTGAAGAAATTGGGGCTCTTTTCCCTTGAAAGATGCCGACTGAGGGGGGATCTAATAGAGGTATATAAGATTATGAAGGGTATAGATAGAGTAAACAGAGGTAACCTATTTCCTATAATAGACACATTGGACAAGGGGCCATGGACTTAAGGTGAGGGGGGAGAGGTACAACACAGATATTAGAGGGAGGTTTTTCACGCAGAGGGGAGTGGGGGTATGGAATGCTCTGCCAAGTAAGGTGGTGGAGGCAGGCACACTGGAGTTGTTTAAGAGTAACTTAGACAGGCACATGAGTGGGTTGGAGATGGGTGGATATAGGAGATTGTTTTAAATAAAGTTCATTAGCATTGGGGCGTCACTGGTAATGTAAATAGAAATGGTACAATAATAATGTTTTTTTTTCCTTTTCATTCACAGGTTTTAAGTCAGTCCACCTTGTGTCCAACGAGGGACAAACACGCGATGGGTCGTACTGGGGCTGCTCTTGGATGTTCGAGATTGGCCTAGTGCTTCATGTCGTTAGTGTGTGCCTAAACTGGACCAGATACTGGGCAAGACGACAGCTCAGTGACTATCACTGATTGCTGTGCAGACACATGGATTTGGGTCGGTGTCTGTGGGAGTTTGCACATTCTCCCCGTGCTTGCGTGGGTTTTCTCCGGGTGCTCCGGTTTCCTCCCACACCCCAAAGATGTGCTGTTAGGCTGATTGGCAGGAATAAATTGTCCCTAAATCAGTTTCCCTCAATCTGGACGGCCATAAAACATTAGACAAGGGTCATGGGTGGAGAGGGGGACTGGTGGTGTTGAGATGGCGGCGCGGGCTCGTTGGGCCGAAGGGCCTGTTTCCCGGGCTGATTTTGTTCTTTGTTCAGTACAGGCCCCTCAGTCCACAATATCGTGCTGAGCTATATCCAAACCCAAGATCAAGCTATCCCACTGTTATTATGAAATAGACAGACGGACACGGACAAACATATGTGACTTAACATATAAACACACAGACATGCCCTTTACACTGAATCCACTTTCTAAAGATCCATTTCAGAGATAAGGCATTGCTAATAGTCCCGAAGCTCTCCTGTGTTTCTCCGTGACGCCAGCCCTGTGTCAGCTTCAATATCCTAATGAGAAGGCAATCATGTGGATAATATGGCACTCACTCCAAACAAACCACTCATTAACTTGCTAAAAACAGATGATTAGGTCCCCATGTTACACATTAACCAAACGTGTCGCTGCACTTACAGTTCATAAGAACATAAGAACATAAGAAATAGGAGCAAGAGTAGGCCATCTGGCCCTTCGAGCCTGCCCCGCCATTCAATAAGATCATGGCTGATCTGTCGTGACTCAGTTCCACCTTCCCGCCCTCTCCCCATAACCCTTAATCCCCTCTCTTATCAAAAACCCATCAACCCGTTTCTTAAAAATATTTAGCGAGGCAGCCTCCACCACTTCAACGGGCAGAGAATTCCAGAGATTCACCACCCTTTGAGTGAAGAAGTTCCTCCTCAACTCTGTTCTAAACCGCCTCCCCTTTATCTTGAGGCTGTGCCCCCTAGTCCTACTGTCTTTTTTGAGCGGGAAGAGTCTCTCCACCTCTATCCTATCCATCCCATTCATCATCTTATACGTTTCAATGAGATCTCCCCTCATTCTTCTAAACTCCAACGAGTACAAGCCTAGTTCATTCAGCCTCTCCTCATAGCTCAATCCCCTCAACTCCGGTATCAGCCTAGTAAACCTCCTCTGCACTCTCTCCAAGGCCAAAATATCCTTGCGCAGGTGCGGCGCCCAAAACTGCACACAGTACTCCAGCTGCGGCCTCACCAATGCCCCATACAGCTGCAGCAAGACCTCCCTACTTTTATATTCAATCCCCCTCGCTAAGAAGGCCAGCATCCCATTCGCCTTCCTGACCACCTGCTGCACCTGCAAGCTGGGTTTTTGCGACTCATGCACAAGGACCCCGAGGTCCCTCTGCACCGTCGCCTGCTGCAGTTTTTCGCCACGTAAGTAATAGTCCTTCCTACCATTCTTCCTTCCAAAGTGGACCACCTCACACTTGCCAACTTTAAATTCCATTTGCCATTTCCTGGCCCATTCGCCCAGCCTATCTAGATCCTTCTGCAGACTCTCCACACCCTCCGCACAATTTGCCGTTCCCCCAATCATGGTGTCATCTGCAAATTTCGACACCCTACACTCGGTTCCCTCCTCCAGATCATCAATATAAATGGTAAAAAGCTGAGGCCCCAGCACCGACCCCTGGGGCACTCCACTAGTCACCATCCGCCAATCCGAATAGCACCCGTTGACCCCCACTCTCTGCCTCCTGTTTGACAACCAATCCTCTATCCACGCTAACACTCTACCCCCAACTCCAAGTCCCCTGACCTTCTGCAATAACCTCTTATGAGGTACTTTGTCAAACGCCTTCTGAAAATCCAGAAAGACCACATCCACCGGCTCTCCTCTATCCACTGCCCTAGACACATCCTCATAGAACTCCAGTAAATATGTCAGACACGACTTCCCTTTAATGAAACCGTGTTGCGTCCGCCCTATCAAGCAATTCCCTTCAAGATGCCTCGCAATTTCCTCTTTAATGACAGATTCTAACATTTTACCTACCACAGACGTTAAACTAACCGGCCTATAATTCCCTGCCTTTTGCCTGGCACCCTTCTTAAACAACGGCGTAACATTAGCCG
>CM075732.1:101511667-101549167 GCA_037974335.1 Prionace glauca | reverse complement strand
TGTTCCTGGCCCACCGAGTCCTATCGATCCACATCGAGAACAAGACCAGTTTCTTGGGGAAGACCTGAAGAGGATGAGAATTGTGAGCATCTGCACTTGGAGAAGGAGGGGCACAATTAACATGGTGAGTAACATTGAAGAGGGAAATTAGCGGATAGATTCTTGGCCAGAGCCAGAACTGAGGCTTCTGGCTCTGACTCACCCTGGGGAAGATGGCAGCAAGGGAACACAGGGTGAGGATCAGGAGTAAAATCTCCCCAACAATGAATGTGTAATAATTCACCAGCAGCCTAGAAAAAATAGAGAACAGTTAAAGGAAAATAGAATTTAAAGCAGATCACTCCAACCTCACCGTGACCCCAACCCAATCCCCGACTCCAGTCCCAGGCAGCCAGTCACGTTGGCCTTTCCCCTTGGAATGAGGAAATAGTTTGAACTTGTTACCTAATTCCCACATTCCTTCAAATCCCTTTCCATTCCTCCATCCCCCCCCCTCACTCTCAGCTCATTCTTCCTCATTCTTTCTGGAGGAGCTGGACTGGTGATTCGTTAAGAAGAGTTTGTCAGTAAGAGGGCTTTTACTTCCTTTGGAGCTTTTTTTCCTAAACCAGGAATGTAAAACCGGAAGTCGGCCCCAGTGAGACCTGGGAGGAAACCCGAGATTCTACACCTTCTAGAACCTTCCACCCTCCCCCCTCCTCCAACACAAAAAAACCACTCGGAGTGAGAGCAGGTAAACTTTCTTCTTTTCTTCTTTTCCCTCAAACCGGAATATCAGTGTTATTTGAAGAAAAGGGGAATTATGAGTGAGAGGCCAGTTTGTTGTTCTCCGGGTCGGATGTGGGAGATCCTGGAGTCTCCCGGACGTCCATATCTACACCGGGAACATTGAGCTGCGGTTCCTAAGGGACCGCGTTAGGAAACTGGAGCTGCAGCTCCATGAGCTCCGTCTGGTCAGGGGGAACGAGGGGGTGATGGAGAGGAGTTACAGGCAGGTGGTCACACCGGGGCCACGGGAGGCAGGGATGTGGGTCACGGTTAGGAAGGGGAAAGGTCAGGTACAGAGAGCACCCCAGTGAATGTGCCCCTTAACAATAAGTACCCCTGTTTGAGTACTGTTGGGGGGGGACAGCCTACCTGGGGGAAGCAGCAGTGACCGTGCCTCCGGTGTGGGGTCTGGCCCTGTAGCTCAGAAGGGTGAGGAAGGCAGGAGTGATAGGGGACTCTACTGTGAGGGGGTCGGGCAGGCGAGTCTGCGGCGGCAGACGGGAGTCTCGGATGGTGGTTTGCCTTCCTGGTGCCAGGATCCGGGATGTTTCCGATCGCGTCCCAGAAATCCTGAAGTGGGAGAGAGAGGAGCCAGAGGGAGTGGTGCGTATTGGAACCACTGGCATAGGTAGGAAAAGGGAAGGAGTCACGAAAAGACAATATAGGGAGTTAGGAAGGGAGTTAAGAAGAAGGAACACAAAGGTAATAATCTCAGGATTGCTGCCTGTGCCAGGAGACAGTGAGAGCAGGAATGGAATGAGGTGGAGGGTGAATGCGTGGCTGAGGGACTGGAGCAGGGGGCAGGGATTCCGGTTCCTGGATCATTGGGGCCTCTTTAGGGGCAGGTGTGACCTGTTCAGTAAAGACGGGTGGCACTTGAATCCCAGGGGGACTAATATCTTGGCGGGAAAATTGACTAGGGCTATTGGGGGGGCTTTAAACTAGAAAGGTTGGGGGGAGGGAATCGAGATGAGGAGACTGAGAGCGAGGAGGTTAGCTCACAAATAGAGAGGGATTGTCGACAGTGTGAGAAGGAGGACAGGCGGGTAATGGAGAAGGGGAGTGCTCAGACCAAAGCTTTGAGATGTGTCTATTTTAACACCAGGAGCGTAGTGAACAAAGTGGATGAGCTTAGGGCGTGGATTGCTGCTTGGGAATGTGATGTGGTGGCCATTACGGAGACTTGGATGTCTCAGGGACAGGACTGGGTACTTCAGGTGCCAGGATTCAGATGCTTCAGGAAGGACAGGGAGGGTGGCAGAAGAGGTGGGGGAGTGGCACTGTTGATCAGGGACAGTGTCATGGCTGCAGAGAAAGAGGATGTTGTGGAGGGAATGTCTACAGAGTCTCTGTGGGTGGAGGTTAGGAACAGGAAGGGGTCAATAACTTTACTGGGTGTTTTCTACAGGCTGCCCAATAGTAACAGGGATATTGAGGAGCAGATTGGGAAGCAGATCCTGGAAAGGTGTAAAAATAACAAAGTTGTCGTGATGGGAGATTTTAATTTCCCAAATATTGATTGGAATATCCCTAGGGTAAGAGGTTTAGATGGGGAGGAGTTTGTTAGGTGTGTTTGGGAGGGTTTCTTGACACAGTACGTGGATAAGCCTACAAGAGGAGAGGCTGTACTTGATTTGATATTGGGAAATGAACCTGGTCAGGAGTCAGATCTCTCTGGGAGAGCATTTTGGAGATAGTGATCATAATTCTATCTCATTTACAATAGCATTGGAGAGAGATAGGATCAGACAAGCTAGGAAAGTGTTTAAGTGGAAGAAGGGGAATTATGAGGCTATCAGGCAGGAAATTGGAGGCTTAAATTGGAAAGATTTTCTCAGGGAAATGTACAGAAGAAATGTGGCAAATTTTCAGGGAATATTTGTCTAGAGTTCTGCATAGCAACGTTCCAATGAGACAGGGAAGTTATGGTAGGTTACAGGAACCATGGTGTACAAAGGCTGTAATAAACCTCGTCAAGAAGAAAAAAGCTTACAAAAGATTCAGGGAGCTAGATAATGTTAGAGATCCAGAAGAGTTTACGGCTAATAGGAAGGATCTTAAGAAGGAAATCAGGAGAGCCAGAAGGGGTCATGAGAAGGCCTTGGCAGGCAGGATTAAGGAAAACCCCAAGGCATTCTACAAGTATGTGACGAGCAAGAGGTAAAACGTGAAACAATTGGACCTATCAGGTGTGACGGTGGGAAAGTTTGTACGGAACTGGAAGAAATAGCAGAGGTACTTAATGAATACTTTACTTCAGGATTCACAGTGGAAAAGGATCTTGGTGGTTGTGGTGCTGGTTTGCAGCAGACTGAAAAGCTTGAGCAAGTAGATATTAAGAAAGAGGATGTGTTGGAGCTTTTGAAAAGCATCAAGTTAGATAAGTCACCAGGACCAGATGGGATGTACCCCAGGTTACTGTGGGAGGCGAGGGAAGAGATTGCAGAGCCTCTGGTGATGATCTTACATCATCAATGGAGACAGGAGAGGTTCCAGAGGACTGGAGGATTGCGGATGTTGTTCCTTTATTCAAGAAAGGGAGTAGAGATAGCCCAGGAAATTACAGACCAGTGAGTCTAACCTCAGCGGTTGGTAAGTTGATGGAGAAGATCCTGAGAGGCAGGATTTATGAACATTTGGAGAAAGTATAATATGATTAAGAATAGTCAGCACGGCTTTATCACAGGCAGATCGTGCCTTACGAGCCTGATTGAATTTTTTGAAGATGTGACTAAACACATTGATGAAGGAAGAGCAGTAAATGTAGTATATCTGGACTACAGCAAGGCATTTGATAAGGTGCCCCATGCAAGGCTTATTGAGAAAGTGAGGGGGCATGGGATCCAAGGGGACATTGCTTTGTGGATCCAGAACTGGCTTGCCCACAGAAGGCAGAGACAGGTTATAGATGGGTCATATTCTGCATGGAGGTCAGTCACCAGTGGAGTGCCCCAGGGATCTGTTCTGGGACCCTTACTGTTTGTGATTTTTATACATGACCTGGATGAGGAAGTGGGGGGATGGGTTGGTAAGTTTGCTGATGACACAAACGTTGGAGGTGTTGTGGATAGTGTGGAGGGATGTCAGAAGTTGCAGCGAGACAGTGAAAGGATGCAAGACTGGGCAGAGAAGTGGCAGATGGACTTCAACCCAGATAAATGTGAAATGAGTCATTTTGGCAGGTCAAATAGGATGTCAGAATATATTAATGGTAGAACTTTTGGCAGTGTGGAAGATCAGAAGGATCTTGGGGTCTGAGTTCATAGGACGCTCAAAGCAGCTGCGCAGGTTGTAGCTGTGGTTAAGAAGGCGTATGGTGTACTGGCCTTCATCAATCGAGGGATTGAGTTTAGGAATCGAGAGATAATGCTGCAGCTATATAGGACCCTGGTCAGACCCCACTTGGAGTACTGTGCTCAGTTCTGGTCACCTCTTTACAGGGAGGGTGTGGAAGCCATAGAAAGGGTGCAGAGGAGATTAACAAGGATGTTGCCTGGATTGGGGAACGTGCCTTAAGAGGACAGGCTGAGGGAGTGCGGCCTTTTCTCCTTGGAGAGACGAGGATGAGGGGTGACCTGATAGAGGTTTATAAGATGTTGAGAGGTATTGATAGGGTGGATTCTCAGAGGTTTTTTTCCCAGGGCTGAAATGGTCGCTATGAGAGGACACAGGTTTAAGGTGCTGGGGAGTAGGTACAGAGGAGATGTCAGGGGTAAGTTTTTCACTCAGAGGGTGGTGGGTGAGTGGAATCGGCTGCCGGTGGTGATGGTGGAGGTGGATTTGACAGGGTCTTTTAAGAGACTTTTGGATAAGTACATGGGACTTAGTAAGGTAGAGGGTTATAGGTAAGCCTAGTAATCTCTAAGGTAGGGACATGTTCAGCACAACTTTGTGGGCCAAAGGGCCTGTTTTGTGATGTAGTTTTTCTATGTCTATGTTCTAAGTATGACAAGTATGTACCTGTCAGGCAGGGAGGAAGTGGTCGAGCGAGGGAACCGTGGTTTACTAAAGAAGTTGAATTGCTTGTGAAGAGGAAGGAGGAGACTTATGTAAAGATGAGACGTGAAGGTTCAGTTAGGGTGTTTGAGAGTTACAAGTTAGCCAGGAAGGATCTAAAGAGAGAGCTAAGAAGAGCCAGGAGGGGACATGAGAAGTCTTTGGCAGGTAGGATCAAGGAAAACCCTAAAGCTTTCTATAGGTCTGTCAGGAATAAAAGAATGACTCGGGTAAGATTAGGGTCAGCCAAGGACAGCAGTGAGAAATTGTGCGTAGAGTCCAAAGAGATAGGAGAGGCACTAAATGAATATTTGTCGTCAGTATTCACAGGAAAAAGACAATGTTGCTGAGGAGAATACTGAGATACAGGCTATTAGACTAGACAGGATTCAGGTTTATAAGGAGGAAGTGTTAGCAATTCTGGAAAGTATGGAAATAGATAAGTCCCCTGAGTCAGATGGGATTTATCCTAGGAATCCTATATGGATTTCAGTAAGGCGTTTGACAAAGTCCCTCACGGTAGGCTGGTAGAAAAGGTTAAGGCGCATGGGATACGAGGCAAGGTAGCTAGGTGGATTGAGAACTGGCTGGGAAATAGGAGACAGAGGGTAGCTGTGGAAGGGACCTTGTCGGGCTGGAGGTCAGTGACCAGTGGTGTGCCGCAGGGCTCAGTACTGGGACCTCTCCTCTTTGTAGTCTACATAAATGACTTGGAAGAGGGCGTAGGTGGTGTGATTAGCAAGTTTGCTGATGACACCAAGATGGCAGGGTTGGCGGGTACGGAACTGGATTGTCAGGTGATTCAACAGGATATAGATAGGTTGGTGCAGTGGGCAGATAGGTGGCAGATGGCATTTAATCCTGACAAATGCGAGGTGATGCATTTTGGACGGAATAATGCAGAGAGGAGCTATGAGATTAAAGGGAGGCCGATTAGGAGTATTGACATACAGAGGGACCTGGGAGTGCAGGTTCACAAATCCATGAAGGTTGCATCACAAGTGGAGAAGGTCGTTAGGAAGGCTTATGGGATGTTGGCCTTTATAGGAAGGGGCATAGAGTATAAAAGCTGCTGTCTAATGCTTCAGTTGTACAGAACGTTGGTTAGACCGCATTTGGAGTACTGCGTCCAGTTCTGGTCACCTTACTACCGGAAGGACGTGGAGTCTCTGGAAAGGGTGCAGAGGAGGTTTACCAGGATGTTGCCTGGCATGGGGGGACTGGGTTACGAGGAGAGGTTGAAGAAACTGGGACTATTCTCCTTGGAAAGGCGGAGATTGAGAGGGGACATGATAGAAGTATATAAGATAATGAAGGGAATGGATAGAGTTAATAGTGAGAGACTGCTCCCTAGACTGGATACAAACACGAGAGGTCATCATTTAAGGGTGAGGGGGGAGAGGTATAATTTGGAGGTGAGAGGAAGGTTCTTTACGCAGAGAGTTGTAGGGGTCTGGAACGCGCTACCGAGTAGGGTGGTGGAGGCAGGAACATTGGACTCTTTTAAGATGCAGTTAGATAGGCACATGAGTGAAACGAGAATGGAGGGATATGGTAGGGGATATTAAATAGGGTTAAACCTCGGGAGACACCGGAAAGGCAGGCTGTAAGATTAATATTTTGACTTTATTCCACAGGTGGAGGTCCACCTCGTGTCAAACGAGGGGCATTCACACGGCGGGTCGTGCCTGGGCTGCTCTTGGAAGTTCCAGGAGTGGCCTAGAACTTCGTGTCGGTGTGTGTGCTTGATCCTGGACCGGTAGATGGGCGCCGCAACAGCTCAGTGACTAGCACTGCTGGCTGTGCAGGCACATGGATTTGGGCCTGTGTCTGTGGGAGTTTGCTCATTCTCCCTGTGGTTGCGTGGGTTTCCTCCGGGCGCTCCGGTTTCCTCCCACACCCCAAAAATGTGCTCTCAGGCTAATCGGTTTTTACCAAATCGACACTATTTCTTCCCTGAATCTGACTGAGTAGGGTTCCATTCGTAGCCATGCAGGGTAGAATAGGTGTAGGGTGATGTGGCGGCGCGGGCTCGTTGGGCCGAAGGGCCTGTTTCCCGTGCTGGATTGTTCTTTGTTCTTTCTTTTCTTTGTTCTTTGATTCTCTGGGAGGCTAGGGAGGAGATTGCAGAGCCTTTGGCTTTGATCTTTATGTCATCATTGTCTACAGGAATAGTGCCAGAAGACTGGAGGATAGCAAATGTTGTCCCCATGTGCGAGAAGGGGAGTAGAGACAACCCTGGGAATTATAGACCAGTGAGCCTTACTTCTGTTGTGGGCAAAGTTTTGGAAAGGATTATAGGAGATAGGATTTATAATCATCTAGAAAGGAATAATTTGATTAGGGATAATCAACACAGTTTTGTAAAGGGTAGGTCGTGCCTCACAAACCTTATTGAATTCTTTGATCACCTTCTCAAAGAGGTGAATGAGGGTAAAGCAGTTGATGTGGTGTATATGGATTTCAGTAAAGCGTTTGATAAGGTTCCCCATGGTAAGCTATTGCAGAAGATATGGAGGCATAGGATTGAAGGTGATTTAGCGGTTTGGATCAGGAATTGGTTAGCTGTAAGGAGACAGAGGGTGGTGGTTAATGGGAAATGTTTATCCTGGAGTTCAGTTACAAGTGGTGTACCACAAGGATCTGTTTTGGGACCACTGATGTTTGTCATTTTTATAAATGACCTGGATGAGGGTGTAGAAGGATGGGTTAGTAAATTTGCGGATGACACTAAAGTCGGTGGAGTTGTGGACAGTGAGGATGGATGTTACAGGTTACAGAGGGACAGAGATAAGCTGCAGAGCTGGGCTGAGAGGTGGCAAATGGAGTTGAATGTGGAAAAGTGTGAAATGATTCACTTTGGAAAGAGTAACAGGAATACAGAATACTGGGCTAATACTTAGTAGTGTGAATGAGCAGAGAGATCTTGGGGTACATGTGCATAGATTCCTGAAAGTTGGCACCCAGGTTGATAAGGTTGTTAAGAAGGCGTACGGTGTGTTAGCTTTTATTGGTAGAGGGATTGAGTTTTGGAGCCATGAGGTCATGTTGCAACTGTACAAAACTCTGGTGCGGCCGCACTTGGAGTATTGCGTACAGTTCTGGTCGCCACATTATAGGAAGGATGTGAGAGCATGGGAAAGGGTGCAGAGGAGGTTTACCAGGATGTTGCCTGGTATGGTGGGAAGGTCTTATGAGGAAAGGCTGAGGGACTTGAGGTTATTTTCATTGGAGAGAAGGAGGTTACGAGGTGACTTAATTGAGGCATACAAGATGATCAGAGGATTGGATAGGGTGGACAGTGAGAGCCTTTTTCCTCGGATGGTGATGGCTAACACGAGGGGACATAGCTTTAAATTAAGGGGTGATAATTATAGGACGGATGTCAGAGGTAGGTTCTTTACTCAGAGGGTAGTAAGGGCGTGGAATGCCCTGCCTGCAGCAGTTGTGGACTCACCAACTTTAAGGGCGTTCAAATGGTCAGTGGATAGGGTTCTGAAAGAAATGGCGGAGGTGATAGTGGATGCCTTGGTGGTTATTTTCCAAACGTCGCTGGATTCCGGGGAAGTGCCGGAGGATTGGAAAACTGCTAATGTTACGCCGTTGTTTAAGAAGGGTGCCAGGCAAAAGGCGGGGAATTATAGGCCGGTTAGTTTAACGTCTGTGGTAGGTAAAATGTTAGAAACCGTCATTAAGGAGGAAATTACGAGGCATCTTGAAGGGAATTGCTTGATAGAGCAGACGCAACACGGTTTCATTAAAGGGAAGTCGTGTCTGACAAATTTACTGGAGTTCTATGAGGATGTGTCTAGGGCGGTGGATAGAGGAGAGCCGGTGGATGTGGTCTTTCTGGATTTTCAGAAGGCGTTTGACAAACTACCTCATAAGAGGTTATTGCAGAAGGTCAGGGGACTTGGATTGGGGGTAGGGTGTTAGCGTGGATAGAGGATTGGTTGTCAAATAGGAGGCAGAGAGTGGGGGTCAACGGGTGCTATTCGGATTGGCGGATGGTGACTTGTGGAGTGCCCCAGGGGTCAGTGCTGGGGCCTCAGCTTTTTACCATTTATATAGATGATCTGGAGGAGGGAACCGAGTGTAGGGTGTTGAAATTTGCAGATGACACCAAGATTGGGGGAACGGCAAATTGTGCAGAGGGTGTGGAGAGTCTGCAGAAGGATCTAGATAGGCTGGGCGAATGGGCCAGGAAATGGCAAATGGAATTTAATGTTGGCAAGTGTGAGGTGGTCCACTTTGATAGGAAGAATGGTAGGAAGGACTATTACTTACGTGGCGAAAAACTGCAGCAGGCGACGGTGCAGAGGGACCTCGGGGTCCTTGTGCATGAGTCGCAAAAACCCAGCTTGCAGGTGCAGCAGGTGGTCAGGAAGGCAAATGGGATGCTGGCCTTCATAGCGAGGGGGATTGAATATAAAAGTAGGGAGATCTTGCTGCAGCTGTATGGGGCATTGGTGAGGCCGCAGCTGGAGTACTGTGTGCAGTTTTGGGCGCCGCACCTGTGCAAAGATATTTTGGCCTTGGAGGGAGTGCAGAGGAGATTTATTAGGCTGATACCGGAGTTGAGGGGGTTGAGCTATGAGGAGAGGCTGAATAAACTAGGCTTGTACTCGTTAGAGTTTAGAAGAATGAGGGGAGATCTCATTGAGACGTATAAGATGATGAATGGGATGGATAGGATAGAGGTGGAGAGACTGTTCCCGCTCAAAAAAGACAGTAGGACTAGGGGGCACAGCCTCAAGATAAAGGGGGGGGCGGTTTAGAACAGAGTTGAGGAAGAACTTCTTCACTCAAAGGGTGGTGAATCTCTGGAATTCTCTGCCCGTTGAAGTGGTGGAGGCTGCCTCGCTAAATATTTTTAAGAAGCGGGTTGATGGGTTTTTGATAAGAGAGGGGATTAAGGGTTATGGGGAGAGGGTGGGAATGTGGAACTGAGCCACGACAGATCAGCCATGATCTTATTGAATGGCGGGGCAGGCTCGAAGGGCTAGATGGCCTACTCCTGCTCCTAGTTCTTATGTTCTTATGTAAACATATGGATGATATTGGAATAGTGTAGGTTAGATGGGCTTTAGATTGTTGCACCAACCTGTGAAACCATCGGGGGCCGAAGGGCCTGTACTGCGCTGGAATGTTCTATATTCAACCACTCACCTCACAGCCTCACAGCTCTGTGTGAAGAAGTTTCTCCTGCTCTCTGTATGAACTCCCTGATATTTAGTCTTGTATCTGTGATGCCTTACCCTTGAGACCTTCAACAACTGGAAATGCTCAGTTTTTACCTATCTTATATTCCCCTTAACAGATTTAGCAAACTTGCATCATATTTACTGGTGTTCACCTGCTGGGAGATTGTGGCAGAGTCCAACAACATGGAGTCTCGGCCTCGATAACCCTTGATCCTGAGACCGACACCTACTCACCCAGGGTCGATGAACAGCTGTACCAAGAAGCTGAACCAGAGGATGACACAGGAGCAGCTAAATGCAGCTCCGCTCTGTTTCTCCTTCTCCAGTGAGAAACGGCTCTCTAGCTCAGGGTCAGTGAATCGCATCGACAGTCGGTTGGTAGATTTTCCTCTCATTCTGTTAATGGGGAACACCATGAGAGTCAGTGATTGGACTGAGACGTTCCACCGAGCAACCAACACCCCCCCCCCGCCCCAGTCCCCCCACCGTCCCTCCCCACTCCCCCTCACCCACTCCTCACTCCCTCACCACACAGCACCTTGTCCGTCACTCACCCTCAATCCGAGTACTCATTCCCTAATCCCACTCCCGCATCCCATTTCCTCCCTCCCCTCCCTCTGCTCCCACTGGCTCACTCCTCTCTCTCTGGCTCTTCTCCCTCCTGGTGATGTTATTAGTAGTTGTTCACACACAGACTGAAGTCTGTATCCAGCATCATGACAATGTTTGGTCCCCCCTCGCTCGCTCGCCGTGGCCCAGTTGTGTTGTGTGGGAGGGTGGGGGGGGGGGGGGGGGGGTTACTCACGCCTGCAGTGTCTCTCGTTCCAACAAGGCGGCGTTTAATAAATGATTGAGCTCCAGCTGGTTCTGTTCAGCATCGATTACCCGCTCTGATATATCCCGTAACCGCAGACGCCGCCGAGGGTTGGGAAAAGAAGGATTGACAACCTGCAGAGTGAACAGGTGGGATTAGGAGAGTGAGAACATAAGAAATAGGAGCAGGAGTAGGCCATCTGGCCCTTCGAGCCTGCCCCGCCATTCAATAAGATCATGGCTGATCTGTCGTGACTCAGTTCCACCTTCCCGCCCTCTCCCCATAACCCTTAATCCCCTCTCTTATCAAAAACCCATCAACCCGCTTCTTGAAAATATTTAGCGAGGCAGCCTCCACCACTTCAACGGGCAGAGAATTCCAGAGATTCACCACCCTTTGAGTGAAGAAGTTCCTCCTCAACTCTGTTCTAAACCGCCCCCCCCTTTATCTTGAGGCTGTGCCCCTTAGTCCTACTGTCTTTTTTGAGCGGGAAGAGTCTCTCCACCTCTATCCTATCCATCCCATTCATCATCTTATACGTCTCAATGAGATCTCCCCTCATTCTTCTAAACTCTAACGAGTACAAGCCCAATTTATTCAGCCTCTCCTCATAGCTCAACCCCCTCAACTCCGGTATCAGCCTAGTAAACCTCCTCTGCACTCCCTCCAAGGCCAAAATATCTTTGCGCAGGTGCAGCGCCCAAAACTGCACACAGTACTCCAGCTGCGGCCTCACCAATGCCCTATACAGCTGCAGCAAGACCTCCCTACTTTTATATTCAATCCCCTTCGCTATGAAGGCCAGCATCCCATTCGCCTTCCTGACCACCTGCTGCACCTGCAAGCTGGGTTTTTGCAACTCATGCACAAGGACCCCGAGGTCCCTCTGCACCGTCGCCTGCTGCAGTTTTTCGCCCCGTAAGTAATAGTCCTTCCTACCATTCCTCCTACCAAAGTGGACCACCTCACACTTGCCAACATTAAATTCCATTTGCCATTTCCTGGCCCATTCGCCCAGCCTATCTAGATCCTTCTGCAGACTCTCCACACCCTCCGCACAATTTGCCGTTCCCCCAATCTTGGTGTCATCCGCAAATTTCGACACCCTACACTCGGTTCCCTCCTCCAGATCATCTATATAAATGGTAAAAAGCTGAGGCCCCAGCACCGACCCCTGGGGCACTCCACTAGTCACCATCCGCCAATCCGAATAGCACCCGTTGACCCCCACTCTCTGCCTCCTATTTGACAATCAATCCTCTATCCACGCTAACACCCTACCCCCAACTCCAAGTCCCCTGACCTTCTGCAATAACCTCTTATGAGGTACTTTGTCAAACGTCTTCTGAAAATCCAGAAAGACCACATCCACTGGCTCTCCTCTATCCACCTCCCTAGACACATCCTCATAGAACTCCAGTAAATTTGTCAGACACGACTTCCCTTTAATGAAACCGTGCTGCGTCTGCTCTATCAAGCAATTCCCTTCAAGATGCCTCGCAATTTCCTCCTTAATGATGGATTCTAACATTTTACCTACCACAGACGTTAAACTAACCGGCCTATAATTCCCTGCCTTTTGCCTGGCACCCTTCTTAAACAACGGCATAACATTAGCCGTTTTCCAATCTTCCGGCACTTCCCCGGAATCCAGCGATGTCTGAAAAATAACCACCAAGGTATCCACTATCACCTCCGCCATTTCTTTCAGAACCCTCGGATGCATTCCATCCGGTCCTGGGGACTTGTCCACAATCAGCCCCTCCAGTCTGTCGAGCACCGCCTCTCTAGTAACAGTAATGTCATTAAGACCCTCCAGTCCTACCACCTTTCCATCGCTAACACCCGGCAAATTATTCACGTCCTCCTCCCTGAAGATAGAAACAAAAAAGTTATTCAATATCTGAGCCATATCCCCATCCCCTACCACTAGCTCCCCTTTCTCATCCTCTAAAGGACCAACGTTCACCCTAGCCAGCCTCTTCCTTTTTATATATTTATAAAAACTCTTGCTATCCTTTTTTATATTAAGCGCTAGCCCAGCCTCATAGCTTCTCCTACCCTCCTTTATCAATTTCTTTGTCAATCTTTGTTAACATTTAAACCTTTCCCAATCCTCTTCTCACCCACTGCTCTTAGCTACTCTAAACTCCTCCGCTTTTAATTTAACACTTTCCTTCACCTCCTTCGTTATCCACGGCTTATTACCTCTCTTCCTACTATCCTTTTTAACCATCGGAATAAATTTCTGCTGAGCACCAAGAAAGATCTCCTTAAAGATCCTCCACTGCTCCTCAACAGACCCTCCCTCCAATGCACTCCCCCAGTCCACATTCGCCAATTCTTCTCTCATCCTACCGTACTCCCCTCTGTTCAAACAAAGGACGCGTGTCCGGGAACCCACTTTCTCCTCCTCCATCTGCACCAGAAACTCCACCATACAATGATCACTCTCTCCAAGAGGATCCTTCACCGCAAGGTCCCTAATTCTACCCGCCTCATTACATAGCACCAGATCCAAGATAGCTCGCTCCCTCGTCGGCTCCAACACACACTGTTCAAGGAAATTATCCCGGCAGCATTCCAAGAACTCCTCCTCGAGCCCACCTCGTCCAACATGGGTCGACCAATCAATACACAGATTGAAATCCTCCATAACTACTGCCGTCCCATTCCTGCACGCCGCACTTATTTGCGCGTTAACAGCCCGCCCCACCTCCAGATCATTATTCGGGGGCCTATAGACGACACCCACCAGCGTCTTCCTCCCTTTGTTGTTCCTAATCTCCACCCACAACGATTCCACTTTCTGCTCCTTGGCTCCAATATCATCTCTTGCTACCACCTTGATACTATCCTTAATCAGCAGAGCTACGCCCCCCCCCTTTTTCCTCCTGCCTATCCTTCCTAAACACTTGATAGCCCTGTACATTCATCTCCCAGTCCCTGTCACCTTGCAGCCACGTCTCTGTAATGGCCACCAGATCGTATCCATTTGTGCTGATCTGCGCCACCAGCTCATCCACTTTATTCCGAATGCTTCGAGCATTCAGATACAGTGAATGGTGTGGATGCCGAGAGTCAGTGTTTCTGAAGCAGAGTCAGAATTGAAACACTGGCTGGAATGTTATCGCCAGCCTGCCACAGAATCGCAGCGGGCGAGGGTCAGACAAGAGGAACCTTGGTGGGGGGAGGGGGGGGGGGGGGGTTTACAGTTTCAGGACAAGTGATGCTGTAAAAATCCGCCCAGTAATTCTATTTCTTCCCACAGACAGTGCAGGATTGTTGAGTTTATTTGGTATTTTGGGTTTTAATTCCAGATTTGCAGCATCTCCTTTTATTACACTCAGTGTTTCCGCTCCTCTTCATTCAGGAACATCCCACTGTGCTGAGAGATTTCACTTTTTGATTATGTTGGTATTCTGTGCAGACAAATTGTGGGAGTGTGTGTGTGTGCTCGGTGTGTGTGTGTGTGCAGTGTATGTGCGCAGTGTGTGTGCAGCGTGTGTGAGCACAGTGTATGTGCGCAGTGTATGTGCACAGTGTGTGTATGTAGTGTGTGTGCACAGCGTGCGTGTGTGCATGTGCGCACGCAGTGTGTATGCGTGGTGTGTGCGTGTGCGCAGTGTATGTACGGTGTGTGTGTGTGCGCAGTGTGTGTGTGTGTGCAGTGTGCAGTATGTGCGCGGTGTGTGTGTGCGCGGTGTGTGTGTGCAGTGTGTGCGTGTGCGCAGTGTGTGTGTGTGTGCAGTGTGCGTGCGTGTGTGCAGTATGTGCGCGGTGTGTGTGTGCGCGGTGTGTGTGTGCAGTGTGTGCGTGTGCGCAGTGTGCGTGCGTGTGCACAGTGTGTGTGTGCGTGTGCGCAGTGTGCATGCGTGTGCGCAGTGTGTGTGCAGTGTGTGTGTGCAGTGTGTGTTTGTGCAGTGTGTGTGTGTGTGTGTGCAGTGTGCGTGTGCGCAGTGTGCATGTGCGCAGTGTGTGTGTGTGTGCAGTGTGTGTGTGCGTGTGCGCAGTGTGTGCATGGTGTGTGTGTGTGTGCAGTGTGTGTGTGCGTGGACGCAGTGTGTGCACGGTGTGTGTGTGTGTGCAGTGTGTGTGTGCGTGTGCGCAGTGTGCATGCGTGTGCGCAGTGTGTGTGTGTGCAGTGTGTGTGCGCAGTGTGTGTGTGTGCGTGCGCAGTGTGTGTGCGCATGTGCAGTGTGTGTGTGCAGGGTGTGTGCGTGGACGCAGTGTGAGTGTGTGCAGTGTGTGTGCGCAGTGTGTGTGTGTGCGTGCGCAGTGTGTGTGCGCATGTGCAGTGTGCATGCGTGTGCGCGCAGTGTGTGTGTGCAGTGTGTATGCGCGGTGTGTGTGCGCAGTGTGTGTGTGCAGTGTGTATGCGCGGTGTGTGTGCGCAGTGTGTGTGTGCAGTGTGTATGCGCGGCGTGTGCGCGCAGTGTGTGTGTGCAGTGTGTATGCGTGGTGTGTGTGCGCGGTGTGTGCGCGCGGTGTGTGTGTGCAGTGTGTATGCGCGGTGTGTGTGCGCAGTGTGTGTGTGCAGTGTGTATGCGCGGTGTGTATGCGTGGTGTGTGTGCGCGGTGTGTGTGTGCAGTGTGTGTGTGCAGTGTGTATGCGCGGTGTGTGTGTGCAGTGTGTGTGTGCAGTGTGTATGCGCGGTGTGTGTGTGCAGTGTGTGCGCGCGGTGTGTGTGTGCAGTGTGTGTGCGCGGTGTGTGTGTGCAGTGTGTATGCGCGGTGTGTATGCGTGGTGTGTGTGCGCGGTGTGTGTGCGCAGTGTGTGTGTGCAGTGTGTATGCGCGGTGTGTGTGCGCAGTGTGTGTGTGCAGTGTGTATGCGCGGTGTGTATGCGTGGTGTGTGTGCGCGGTGTGTGCGCGCGGTGTGTGTGTGCAGTGTGTATGCGCGGTGTGTGTGTGCGGTGTGTGTGCGCGGTGTGTGTGTGCAGTGTGTATGCGCGGTGTGTGTGTGCGGTGTGTATGCGCGGTGTGTGTGCGCAGTGTGTGTGTGCAGTGTGTATGCGCGGTGTGTGTGTGCGGTGTGTATGCGCGGTGTGTGTGCGCAGTGTGTGTGTGCAGTGTGTATGCGCGGTGTGTATGCGTGGTGTGTGTGCGCGGTGTGTGCGCGCGGTGTGTGTGTGCGGTGTGTATGCGCGGTGTGTGTGTGCGGTGTGTATGCGCGGTGTGTGTGCGCAGTGTGTGTGCGCAGTGTGTGTGTGCAGTGTGTATGCGCGGTGTGTGTGTGCGGTGTGCGTGCGCAGTGTGTGTGTGCAGTGTGTATGCGCGGTGTGTATGCGTGGTGTGTGTGTGCAGTGTGTGTGCGCGGTGTGTGTGTGCAGTGTGTATGCGCGGTGTGTGTGTGCGGTGTGTATGCGCGGTGTGTGTGCGCAGTGTGTGTGTGCAGTGTGTATGCGCGGTGTGTATGCGTGGTGTGTGTGCGCGGTGTGTGCGCGCGGTGTGTGTGTGCGGTGTGTATGCGCGGTGTGTGTGCGCAGTGTGTGTGTGCGGTGTGTATGCGCGGTGTGTATGCGTGGTGTGTGTGCGCGGTGTGTGCGCGCGGTGTGTGTGTGCGGTGTGTATGCGCGGTGTGTGTGCGCAGTGTGTGTGTGCAGTGTGTATGCGCGGTGTGTATGCGTGGTGTGTATGCGCGGTGTGTGTGTGCAGTGTGTATGCGCGGTGTGTGTGCGCAGTGTGTGTGTGCAGTGTGTATGCGCGGTGTGTATGCGTGGTGTGTGTGCGCGGTGTGTGCGCGCGGTGTGTGTGTGCGGTGTGTATGCGCGGTGTGTGTGCGCAGTGTGTGTGTGCAGTGTGTATGCGCGGTGTGTATGCGTGGTGTGTATGCGCGGTGTGTGTGTGCAGTGTGTGTGTGCAGTGTGTGTGTGCAGTGTGTGTGCGCGGTGTGTGTGTGCAGTGTGTGTGTGCAGTGTGTGTGCGCGGTGTGTGTGTGCAGTGTGTGTGTGCAGTGTGTGTGTGCAGTGTGTGTGCGCGGTGTGTGTGTGCAGTGTGTGTGTGCAGTGTGTGTGTGCAGTGTGTGTGCGCGGTGTGTGTGTGCAGTGTGTGTGTGCAGTGTGTGTGCGCGGTGTGTGTGCGCAGTGTGTATGCGCGGTGTGTGTGCGCAGTGTGTGTGTGCAGTGTGTATGCGCGGTGTGTGTGCGCAGTATGTGTGTGCAGTGTGTATGCGCGGTGTGTGTGCGCAGTGTGTGTGCGCAGTATGTGTGTGCAGTGTGTATGCGCGGTGTGTGTGCGCAGTGTGTGTGTGCAGTGTGTATGCGCGGCGTGTGCGCGCAGTGTGTGTGTGCAGTGTGTATGCGCGGCGTGTGCGCGCAGTGTGTGTGTGCAGTGTGTGTGCGCGGTGTGTGTGCGCGGTGTGTGTGCGCGGTGTGTGTGTGCGCGGTGTGTGTGTGCAGTGTGTATGCGCGGTGTGTGTGTGCGGTGTGTGTGTGCAGTGTGTGTGCGCGGTGTGTGTGCGCGGTGTGTGTGCGCGCGGTGTGTGTGTGCAGTGTGTATGCGCGGTGTGTGTGCGCAGTGTGTGTGTGCAGTGTGTATGCGCGGCGTGTGCGCGCAGTGTGTGTGTGCAGTGTGTGTGTGCAGTGTGTGTGCGCGGTGTGTGTGCGCGGTGTGTGTGCGCGGTGTGTGTGCGCGGTGTGTGTGTGCAGTGTGTGTGCGCGGTGTGTGTGCGCGGTGTGTGCGCGCAGTGTGTGTGTGCAGTGTGTGTGCGCGGTGTGTGTGCGCGGTGTGTGTGCGCGGTGTGTGTGTGCGCGGTGTGTGTGTGCAGTGTGTATGCGCGGTGTGTGTGTGCGGTGTGTGTGTGCAGTGTGTGTGCGCGGTGTGTGTGCGCGGTGTGTGTGCGCGCGGTGTGTGTGTGCAGTGTGTATGCGCGGTGTGTGTGCGCAGTGTGTGTGTGCAGTGTGTATGCGCGGTGTGTGTGTGCAGTGTGTGTGTGCGGTGTGTGTGCGCGGTGTGTGTGCGCGGTGTGTGTGTGCAGTGTGTGTGTGCGGTGTGTGTGCGCGGTGTGTGTGTGCGGTGTGTGTGCGCGGTGTGTGTGTGCGGTGTGTGTGCGCGGTGTGTGTGCGCGGTGTGTGTGTGCAGTGTGTGTGTGCGGTGTGTGTGCGCGGTGAGTGTGTGCGGTGTGTGTGCGCGGTGTGTATGCGCGGTGTGTGTGCGCGGTGTGTGTGCGCGGTGTGTGTGTGCGGTGTGTGTGCGCGGTGTGTGTGTGCAGTGTGTGTGTGCAGTGTGTGTGTGCCGTGTGTATGCGCGGTGTGTGTGTGCAGTGTGTATGCGCGGTGTGTATGCGTGGTGTGTGTGCGCGGTGTGTGTGCGCGGTGTGTGTGTGCGGTGTGTGTGCGCGGTGTGTGCGCGCGGTGTGTGTGTGCAGTGTGTGTGTGCAGTGTGTATGCGCGGTGTGTGTGTGCAGTGTGTATGCGCAGTGTGTGTGTGCAGTGTGTGTGTGCAGTGTGTGTGTGCAGTGTGTATGCGTGGTGTGTGTGTGCAGTGTGTGTGCGCAGTGTGTGTGTGCAGTGTGTGTGCGCGGTGTGTGTGCGCGGTGTGTATGCGCGGTGTGTGTGTGCAGTGTGTGTGTGCAGTGTGTATGCGCGGTGTGTATGCGCGGTGTGTGTGTGCAGTGTGTGTGTGCAGTGTGTGTGTGCAGTGTGTATGCGTGGTGTGTGTGCGCGGTGTGTGTGTGCAGTGTGTGTGCGCGGTGTGTGTGTGCAGTGTGTGTGCGCGGTGTGTGTGTGCAGTGTGTGTGTGCAGTGTGTGTGTGCAGTGTGTATGCGTGGTGTGTGTGCGCAGTGTGTGTGCGCGGTGTGTGTGCGCGGTGTGTGTGTGCAGTGTGTGTGCGCGGTGTGTGTGTGCAGTGTGTGTGCGCGGTGTGTGTGCGCGGTGTGTATGCGCGGTGTGTGTGTGCAGTGTGTGTGTGCAGTGTGTGTGTGCAGTGTGTATGCGTGGTGTGTGTGCGCGGTGTGTGTGTGCAGTGTGTGTGCGCGGTGTGTGTGTGCAGTGTGTGTGTGCAGTGTGTGTGTGCAGTGTGTGTGCGCGGTGTGTGTGTGCAGTGTGTGTGCGCGGTGTGTGTGCGCGGTGTGTATGCGCGGTGTGTATGCGCGGTGTGTGTGTGCAGTGTGTGTGTGCAGTGTGTGTGTGCAGTGTGTATGCGTGGTGTGTGTGTGCAGTGTGTGTGCGCAGTGTGTGTGCGCGGTGTGTGTGTGCAGTGTGTGTGTGCAGTGTGTGTGTGCAGTGTGTGTGCGCGGTGTGTGTGCGCGGTGTGTGTGCGCGGTGTGTGTGCGCGGTGTGTGTGCGCGGTGTGTGTGCGCGGTGTGTGTGTGCGGTGTGTGTGTGCAGTGTGTGTGTGTGCGGTGTGTGTGCGCGGTGTGTGTGAGCGGTGTGTGTGTGCGGTGTGTGTGCGCGGTGTGTATGCGCGGTGTGTGTGCGCGGTGTGTGTGCGCGGTGTGTGTGTGCGGTGTGTGTGTGCAGTGTGTGTGTGTGCGGTGTGTGTGTGCGGTGTGTGTGCGCGGTGTGTGTGTGCGGTGTGTGTGCGCGGTGTGTGTGCGCGGTGTGTGTGCGCGGTGTGTGTGCGCGGTGTGTGTGCGCGGTGTGTGTGCGCGGTGTGTGTGCGCGGTGTGTGTGTGTGCAGTGTGTGTGCGCGGTGTGTGTGCGCGGTGTGTGTGCGCGGTGTGTGTGCGCGGTGTGTGTGCGCGGTGTGTGTGCGCGGTGTGTGTGCGCGGTGTGTGTGCGCGGTGTGTGTGTGCAGTGTGTGTGTGCGCGGTGTGTGTGTGCAGTGTGTGTGCGCGGTGTGTGTGTGCGGTGTGTGTGCGCGGTGTGTGTGTGCAGTGTGTGTGTGCGCGGTGTGTGTGTGCAGTGTGTGTGCGCAGTGTGTGTGCGCGGTGTGTGTGTGCAGTGTGTGTGCGCGGTGTGTGTGCGCGGTGTGTGTGCGCGGTGTGTGTGCGCGGTGTGTGTGCGCGGTGTGTGTGCGCGGTGTGTGTGCGCGGTGTGTGTGCGCGGTGTGTGTGCGCGGTGTGTGTGCGCGGTGTGTGTGCGCGGTGTGTGTGTGCAGTGTGTGTGCAGTGTGTGTGCGCGGTGTGTGTGCGCAGTGTGTGTGTGCAGTGTGTGTGTGCAGTGTGTGTGTGCGGTGTGTGTGTGCAGTGTGTGTGTGCAGTGTGTGTGTGCGGTGTGTGTGTGCAGTGTGTGTGTGCAGTGTGTGTGTGCGCGGTGTGTGTGTGCAGTGTGTGTGCGCGGTGTGTGTGTGCAGTGTGTGTGTGCGCGGTGTGTGTGTGTGCAGTGTGTGTGTGCGCGGTGTGTGTGTGCAGTGTGTGTGTGCGCGGTGTGTGTGTGCAGTGTGTGTGCGCGGTGTGTGTGTGCAGTGTGTGTGCGCGGTGTGTGTGTGCAGTGTGTGTGTGCGCGGTGTGTGTGTGCAGTGTGTATGTGTGCGGTGTGTGTGCGCGGTGTGTGTGCGCGGTGTGTGTGTGCAGTGTGTGTGTGCGCGGTGTGTGTGTGCAGTGTGTGTGTGCGCGGTGTGTGTGTGCAGTGTGTGTGTGCGCGGTGTGTGTGTGCAGTGTGTGTGCGCGGTGTGTGTGTGCAGTGTGTGTGCGCGGTGTGTGTGTGCAGTGTGTGTGTGCGCGGTGTGTGTGTGCAGTGTGTGTGTGTGCGGTGTGTGTGCGCGGTGTGTGTGCGCGGTGTGTGTGTGCAGTGTGTGTGTGCGGTGTGTGTGCGCGGTGTGTGTGCGCGGTGTGTGTGCGCGGTGTGTGTGTGCGGTGTGTGTGCGCGGTGTGTGTGCGCGGTGTGTGTGTGCAATGTGTGTGTGCAGTGTGTGTGCGCGGTGTGTGTGCGCGGTGTGTGTGCGCGGTGTGTGTGCGCGGTGTGTGTGTGCGGTGTGTGTGCGCGGTGTGTGTGCGCGGTGTGTGTGCGCGGTGTGTGTGCGCGGTGTGTGTGCGCGGTGTGTGTGTGCAGTGTGTGTGCGCGGTGTGTGTGTGCAGTGTGTGTGTGCGCGGTGTGTGTGTGCAGTGTGTGTGTGTGCGGTGTGTGTGTGCAGTGTGTGGGCGCGGTGTGTGTGTGCAGTGTGTGTGTGCGCGGTGTGTGTGTGCAGTGTGTGTGTGTGCGGTGTGTGTGTGCAGTGTGTGTGCGCGGTGTGTGTGTGCGGTGTGTGTGCGCGGTGTGTGTGTGCAGTGTGTGTGCGCGGTGTGTGTGCGCGGTGTGTGTGTGCAGTGTGTGTGCGCGGTGTGTGTGTGCAGTGTGTGTGCGCGGTGTGTGTGTGCAGTGTGTGTGTGCGCGGTGTGTGTGTGCAGTGTGTGTGTGTGCGGTGTGTGTGCGCGGTGTGTGTGCGCGGTGTGTGTGTGCAGTGTGTGTGTGCGCGGTGTGTGTGTGCAGTGTGTGTGTGCGCGGTGTGTGTGTGCAGTGTGTGTGTGCGCGGTGTGTGTGTGCAGTGTGTGTGCGCGGTGTGTGTGTGCAGTGTGTGTGCGCGGTGTGTGTGTGCAGTGTGTGTGTGCGCGGTGTGTGTGTGCAGTGTGTGTGTGTGCGGTGTGTGTGCGCGGTGTGTGTGCGCGGTGTGTGTGTGCAGTGTGTGTGCGGTGTGTGTGCGCGGTGTGTGTGCGCGGTGTGTGTGCGCGGTGTGTGTGTGCGGTGTGTGTGCGCGGTGTGTGTGCGCGGTGTGTGTGTGCAGTGTGTGTGTGTGCAGTGTGTGTGCGCGGTGTGTGTGCGCGGTGTGTGTGCAGTGTGTGTGTGTGCGGTGTGTGTGTGCAGTGTGTGTGCGCGGTGTGTGTGTGCAGTGTGTGTGTGCGCGGTGTGTGTGTGCAGTGTGTGTGTGTGCGGTGTGTGTGTGCAGTGTGTGTGCGCGGTGTGTGTGTGCGGTGTGTGTGCGCGGTGTGTGTGTGCAGTGTGTGTGCGCGGTGTGTGTGCGCGGTGTGTGTGTGCAGTGTGTGTGCGCGGTGTGTGTGCGCGGTGTGTGTGTGCAGTGTGTGTGTGCGGTGTGTGTGCGCGGTGTGTGTGTGCGGTGTGTGTGCGCGGTGTGTGTGTGCGGTGTGTGTGTGTGCGGTGTGTGTGTGCAGTGTGTGTGCGCAGTGTGTGTGCGCGGTGTGTGTGTGCAGTGTGTGTGTGTGCAGTGTGTGTGTGCGGTGTGTGTGTGCGGTGTGTGTGCGCGGTGTGTGTGTGCGGTGTGTGTGCGCGGTGTGTGTGTGCGGTGTGTGTGTGCGGTGTGTGTGCGCGGTGTGTGTGCAGTGTGTGTGCGCGGTGTGTGTGTGCAGTGTGTGTGTGTGCGGTGTGTGTGTGCAGTGTGTGTGCGCGGTGTGTGTGCGCGGTGTGTGTGCGCGGTGTGTGTGCGCGGTGTGTGTGTGCAGTGTGTGTGTGTGCAGTGTGTGTGTGCGGTGTGTGTGTGCGGTGTGTGTGCGCGGTGTGTGTGCGCGGTGTGTGTGCGCGGTGTGTGTGCGCGGTGTGTGTGCGCGGTGTGTGTGCGCGGTGTGTGGTGCGCGGTGTGTGTGCGCGGTGTGTGTGTGTGCAGTGTGTGTGCGCGGTGTGTGTGCGCGGTGTGTGTGCGCGGTGTGTGTGCGCGGTGGTGGGTGCGCTGGTGTGTGGTGCCGGTGTGTGTGTGCAGTGTGTGTGTGCGCGGTGTGTGTGTGCAGTGTGTGTGCGCGGTGTGTGTGTGCGGTGTGTGTGCGCGGTGTGTGTGTGCGGTGTGTGTGTGCGCGGTGTGTGTGTGCAGTGTGTGTGCGCAGTGATTGTGCGCGTGTGTGTGTGCAGTGTGTGTGCGCGGTGTGTGTGCGCGGTGTGTGTGCGCGGTGTGTGTGCGCGGTGTGTGTGCGCGGTGTGTGTGCGCGGTGTGTGTGCGCGGTGTGTGTGCGCGGTGTGTGTGCGCGCGGTGTGTGTGCGCGGTGTGTGTGCGCGGTGTGTGCAGTGTGTGTGCAGTGTGTGTGCGCGGTGTGTGTGCGCAGTGTGTGTGTGCAGTGTGTGTGTGCAGTGTGTGTGTGCGGGGGTTGTGTGTGTGCAGTGTGTGTGTGCGGTGTGTGTGTGCAGTGTGTGTGTGCAGTGTGTGTGTGCGCGGTGTGTGGTGCAGGCTGGTGTGTGCGCGGGTGTGTGTGGGCAGTGTGTGTGTGCGCGGTGTGTGTGTTGCAGTGTGTGTGTGCGCGGTGTGTGTGTGCAGTGTGTGTGTGCGCGGTGTGTGTGTGCAGTGTGTGTGCGCGGTGTGTGTGTGCAGTGTGTGTGCGGCGGTGTGTGTGTGCAGTGTGTGTGTGCGCGGTGTGTGTGTGTGGCAGTGTGTATGTGTGCGGTGTGTGTGCGCGGTGTGTGTGCGCGGTGTGTGTGTGCAGTGTGTGTGTGCGCGGTGTGTGTGTGCAGTGTGTGTGTGCGCGGTGTGTGTGTGCAGTGTGTGTGTGCGCGGTGGTGGTGGGTGCAGTGTGTTGTGCGCGGTGTGTGTGTGCAGTGTGTGTGCGCGGTGTGTGTGTGCAGTGTGTGTGTGCGCGGTGTGTGTGTGCAGTGTCTGTGTGTGCGGTGGTGTGTGCGCGGTGTGGTGTGCGCGGTGTGTGTGTGGCAAGTGCTGTGTGTGTGCGGTGTGTGTGCGCGGTGTGTGTGCGCGTGTGTCGTGTGCAGTGTGTGTGTGCGGTGTGTGTGCGCGGTGTGTGCGGTGTGTGTGCGCGGTGTGTGTGCGCGGTGGTGTGTGCAGGGTGTGTGCGGGGTGTGGTGGAGGGTGTGGCGGTGTGTGGGCGTGTGGTGCGCGGTGTGTGTGCGGTGTGTGTGTGTGCAGAAGTGTGTGTGTGCGGTGTGTGGGTGCGCGTGTGTGTGCGTGTGTGTGCGCGGTGTGTGTGCGCGGTGTGTGTGTGCGGTGTGTGTGCGCTGGTGTGTGTGCGCGTGTGTGTGCGCGGTGTGTGTGCGCGGTGTGTGTGCGCGGTGTGTGTGGCGCGGTGTGTGTGTGCAGTGTGTGTGCGCGGTGTGTGTGTGCAGTGTGTGTGTGCGCGGTGTGTGTGTGCAGTGTGTGTGTGTGCGGTGTGTGTGTGCAGTGTGTGTGCGCGGTGTGTGTGTGCAGTGTGTGTGTGCGCGGTGTGTGTGTGCAGTGTGTGTGTGTGCGGTGTGTGTGTGCAGTGTGTGTGCGCGGTGTGTGTGTGCGGTGTGTGTGTGCGCGGTGTGTGTGTGCAGTGTGTGTGTGCGCGGTTTGTGTGCGCGGTGTGTGTGTGCAGTGTGTGTGCGCGGTGTGTGTGTGCAGTGTGTGTGCGCGGTGTGTGTGTGCAGTGTGTGTGTGCGCGGTGTGTGTGTGCAGTGTGTGTGTGTGCGGTGTGTGTGCGCGGTGTGTGTGTGCAGTGTGTGTGTGCGCGGTGTGTGTGTGCAGTGTGTGTGTGCGCGGTGTGTGTGTGCGCGGTGTGTGTGTGCAGTGTGTGTGTGCGCGGTGTGTGTGTGCAGTGTGTGTGCCGGTGTGTGTGTGCAGGTGTGTGTGCGCGGTGTGTGTGTGCAGTGTGTGTGTGCGCGGTGTGTGTGTGCAGTGTGTGTGTGTGCGGGTGTGTGTGCGCGGTGTGTGTGCGCGGTGTGTGTGTGTGCAGTGTGTGTGCGGTGTGTGTGTGCGCGGTGTGTGGCGCGGTGTGTGTGCGCGGTGTGTGTGTGCGGTGTGTGTGCGCGGTGTGTGTGCGCGGTGTGTGTGTGTGCAGTGTGTGTGTGCAGTGTGTGTGCGCGGTGTGTGTGCGCGGTGTGTGTGCGCGGTGTGTGTGCGCGGTGTGTGTGCGCGGTGTGTGTGGCGCGGTGTGTGTGCGCGGTGTGTGTGCGCGGTGTGTGTGCGCGGTGTGTGTGCGCGGTGTGTGTGTGCAGTGTGTGTGCGCGGTGTGTGTGTGCAGTGTGTGTGTGCGCGGTGTGTGTGTGGCAGGTGTGTGTGTGCGGTGTGTGTGTGCAGTGTGTGTGCGCGGTGTGTGTGTGCAGTGTGTGTGTGCGCGGTGTGTGTGTGCAGTGTGTGTGTGTGCGGTGTGTGTGTGCAGTGTGTGTGCGCGGTGTGTTGTGCGCGGTGTGTGTGCGCGGTGTGTGTGTGCAGTGTGTGCGGTGTGTGCGCGGTGTGTTGTGCGGTGTGCGCGAGTGTGTGTGTGCAGTGAGTTCAGTCTGTGTGTGTGCGGTGTTGTCTTGCGGTGTGTGTGCGCGGTGTGTGTGTGTGCGGTTGTGTGTGCGCGGTGTGTAGTGCGCGGTGTGTGTGTGCGGTGTGTGTGTGTGCGGTGTGTGTGTGCAGTGTGTGTGCGCAGTGTGTGTGCGCGGTGTGTGTGTGCGTGTGTGTGTGTGCAGTGTGTGTGTGCGGTGTGTGTGTGCGGTGTGTGTGCGCGGTGTGTGTGTGCGGTGTGTGTGCGCGGTGTGTGTGTGCGGTCTGTGTGTGTGTGCTTGGTGTGTGTGCGCGGTGTGTGTGCAGTGTGTGTGTGCGCGGTGTGTGTGTGCAGTGGTGTGTGTGTGCGGTGTGTGTGTGCAGTGTGTGTGCGCGGTGTGTGTGCGCGGTGTGTGCGTGCGCGGTGTGTGTGCGCGGTGTGTGTGTGCAGTGTGTGTGTGTGCAGTGGTGGTGTGTGCGGTGTGTGTGTGCGGTGTGTGTGCGTGTGTGTGTGCGCGGTGTGTGTGCGCGGTGTGTGTGCGCGGTGTGTGTGCGCGGTGTGTGTGTGCAGTGTGTGTGTGGCGCTGGTGTGTGTGCGCGGTGGTGTGTGCGCGTGTGTGTGCGCGGTGTGTGTGCGCGGTGTGTGTGTGCAGTGTGAGTGTGTGTGTGTGCAGTGTGGTGTGCGGTGTGTGTGTGCGGTGTGTGTGCGCGGTGTGTGTGTGCGGGTGTGTGTGCGCGGTGTGTGTGTGCAGTGTGTGTGTGCGCGGTGTGTGTGCGCGGTGTGTGTGCGCGGTGTGTGTGCGCGGTGTGTGTGCGCGGTGTGTGTGTGCAGTGTGTGTGTGTGCAGTGTGTGTGTGCGGTGTGTGTGTGCGGTGTGTGTGCGCGGGGTGTGTGTGTGCGGTGTGTGTGCGCGGTGTGTGTGTGCGGTGTGTGTGTGCGGTGTGTGTGCGCGGTGTGTGTGCGCGGTGTGTGTGCGCGGTGTGTGTGTGCGGTGTGGTGCGCGGTGTGTGTGCGCGGTGTGTGTGTGCGGTGTGTGTGCGCGGTGTGTGTGTGCGGTGTGTGTGCGCGGTGTGTGTGCGCGGTGTGTGTGCGGTGTGTGTGCGCGGTGTGTGTGTGCGGTGTGTGTGCGCGGTGTGTGTGTGCGGTGTGTGTGCGCGGTGTGTGTGTGCGGTGTGTGTGCGCGGTGTGTGTGTGCGGTGTGTGTGCGCGGTGTGTGTGTGCGGTGTGTGTGCGCGGTGTGTGTGTGCGGTGTGTGTGCGCGTGTGTGTGCGCGGTGTGGTGGTGTGCGGTGTGTGTGTGCGGTGTGTGTTGTGCGCGGTGTGTGTGCGCGGTGTGTGTGCAGTGTGTGTGTGCAGTGTGTGTGCGCGGTGTGTGTGTGCAGTGTCTGTGTGCAGTGTGTGTGTGCGATGTGTGTTGCGCGGTGTGTGTGCAGTGTGTGTGTGCAGTGTGTGTGTGCGGTGTGTGTGTGCGGTGTGTGTGTGCGATGTGTGTGCGCGGTGTGTGTGCGTGGTGTGTGTGCAGTGTGTGTGCGCGGTGTGGTGTGCGCGGTGTGTGTGGTTAAGGATGTTTGTGAATATCTCTCTTGTTGTTCCTCGCAGGATCTGAATGCTTGTCCGGGTAACTGATCCAGTCAGACGTTTAAGACGTCTGCTCTGATATCCTTGATGATGGCCTCGAATGCCGGTTTGGCCGAGGTTTCTGGGACAGAATGCATGCTCTCACTGACCTCTCATAAGAACATAAGAAATAGGAGCAGGAGTAGGCCATCTGGCCCTTCGAGCCTGCCCCGCCATTCAATAAGATCATGGCTGATCTGTCGTGGATCAGCTCCACCTTCCCGCCCTCTCCCCATAACCCTTAATCCCCTCTCTTATCAAAAACCCATCAACCCGTTTCTTAAAAATATTTAGCGAGGCAGCCTCCACCACTTCAACGGGCAGAGAATTCCAGAGATTCACCACCCTTTGGGTGAAGAAGTTCCTCCTCAACTCCGTTCTAAACCGCCCCCCCTTTATCTTGAGGCTGTGGCCCCCTAGTCCTACTGTCTTTTTGAGCGGGAAGAGTCTCTCCACCTCTATCCTATCCATCCCATTCATCATCTTATACGTCTCAATGAGATCTCCCTCATTCTTCTAAACTCTAACGAGTACAAGCCTAGTTTATTCAGCCTCTCCTCATAGCTCAATCCCCTCAACTCCGGTATCAGCCGAGTAAACCTCCTCTGCACTCCCTCCAGGGCCAAAAATATCCTTGCGCAGGTGCGGCGCCCAAAACTGCACACAGTACTCCAGCTGCGGCCTCACCAATGCCCTATACAGCTGCAGCAAGACCTCCCTACTTTTATATTCAATCCCCCTCGCTATGAAGGCCAGCATCCCATTCGCCTTCCTGACCACCTGCTGCACCTGCAAGCTGGGTTTTTGCGACTCATGCACAAGGACCCCGAGGTCCCTCTGCACCGTCGCCTGCTGCAGTTTTTCGCCCCGTAAGTAATAGTCCTTCCTACCATTCCTCCTACCAAAGTGGACCACCTCACACTTGCCAACATTAAATTCCATTTGCCATTTCCTGGCCCATTCGCCCAGCCTATCTAGATCCTTCTGCAGACTCTCCACACCCTCCGCACAATTTGCCTTTCCCCCAATCTTGGTGTCATCAGCAAATTTCGACACCCTGCACTCGGTTCCCTCCTCCAGATCATCTATATAAATGGTAAATAGCTGAGGCCCCAGCACCAACCCCTGGGGCACCCCACTAGTCACCACCGCCAATCTGAATAGCATCCATTGACCCCCACTCTCTGCCTCCTATTTGACAAAATAGTCATGGACGACCTTGAGCTCATCCTGCCCTTCCCCTAAAACTCTGCCCCCACGTGACTGACCTCTCAACCCCGGGGAACAGCTGCTCCCGAACCATTCGATACCCTTCATAATCTTACACACCTCAATCATGTCTCCCCTCAGCCTTCTCTGATCTAAAGTAAACACTCTAAGCCTATCCAGTCTTTCCTTATTGCTCAAATTCTCCACCCCAGGCAGTATCCGGGTGAGTCTCCTCTCTACCCCCTCCAGTGTAATCATCCTTCCGATAGTGAGGTGACCAGAACTGTGCTCCAGCTGTGGCCGAACCAATGCTCTGCACAACCCCAATATTACCTCCTTGCTCTTATACCCTACACCACCACTGATAAAGCCAGTCTCCCATTGGCCTTTTTAACTCTCCTATTCACCGGCTCTGCCACTTTCAGGGATCTGTGAATAATTACCCCAGGATCCATCGGTTCCTCTGAGATCAGGACACTGGGAGAACAGATGGGTTTTGGGGTAACATGGGAAGTAGAAATAGGAGGCCATTCAGCCCTTTGAGCTTGCTCCACCATTCACAGTGATGTGGTGCCTACCCCTTTTTGATTGAATTCATATCCCAATCCCCCCTTCCCCCCATATCCCTCGATCTCTTTAGCCCTAAGATTTGTATCTAATTCTTCTTGAAACGTTTTGGCCTCAGCTACTTTCTGTGGGAGTGAATTCCACACATTCCCCACCCGCTGGGTGAAGAAATTTCACCTCAGTTCTAAAAGGTTCCTCCCTTATCCTCAAATTATGACCCCTCGTTCTGGACTCCCCCCCCCCACCATCGGGAACATTCTTTCTGAATCTACTCTGTCTAACCCTGTGTGAATTTTATAAGTTTCTAGGAGATTCCCTCTCACTCTTCTAAACTCCAGTGAATATAATCCTAACCAACTTAGTCTCTCCTCATATGACAGACCTGCCACCCCAGGAATCAGCCTGGTAAACCCTCTCTGTGCTCCCTCTATAACAAGGAACATCCTTCCTCAGATAAGGAGACAAACATAACAATAGGGACTGAATCTTGTGATATGCCAGTAGATACCAGCTTCCAGACACTCATAGAACATAGAACATAGAACATTACAGCACAAACAGGCCCTTCGGCCCTCGAGTTGCGCCGATCGCATCAACCCCACCAATCTATAGACCTATCTATAACCCCCAATCCCATTAAACCCCATATACTCATCCAGAAGTCTTTAAAAGACCCCAGCGAGTTCGCCTCCACCACCGACGACGGCAGCCGATTCCAATCACTCACCACCCTCTGAGTGAAAAACTTACCCTAACATCACCTCTGTACTTCCCACCCCGCACCTTAATCTGTGTCCTCTCGTAGCGACCATTTCAACCCGGGGAAATAGCCTCTGAGAGTCCACCCTATCTATTCTCTCAACATTTTATAAACTTCTATCAGGTCGCCTCTCAACCTTCGCCTCTCCAGGGAAAAGAGTCCCAGCTCCCCTCAACCTATCTTCATAAGGCATGCCTCCCAGTCCAGGCAACATCCTTGTAAATCTCCTCTGCACCCTTTCAATAGCTTCTACGTCTTTCCTATAGTGAGGCGACCAGAACTGCGCACAGTACTCCAAATGAAGCCTGACGAGGGTCCTGTAAAGTTGCAGCATTACCTCCCGACTCCTAAACTCAATCCCTCGATTAATGAAGGCCAGTACACCATAAGCCTTCTTGACCACCTCCTCCACCTGCGAGGCCGATTTAAGAGTCCTGTGAACCCGGACCCCGAGATCCTTCTGCTCTTCAACGCTACTAAGACCCCTGCCCTTAATAGTGTACTCGTTCATCCTGTTGGTTCTGCCGAAATGGACTACTACACATTTATCCGCGTTGAAGTCAATCTGCCACTTCTCCGCCCATTCCTGCATCCTATCTATGTCCTGCTGCAACTTTTGACATCCTTCCAGACATCCACAACACCGCCGACCTTCGTGTCATCAGCGAACTTACTAACCCATCCCTCCACTTCCTCATCCAGGTCATTTATGAAAATGACAAACAACAAGGGTCCCAGAACAGATCCCTGGGGCACCCCACTGGTGACTGACCTCCATTCCGAAAAAGACCCATCCACAACCACTCTCTGCCTTCTGCAGGCAAGCCAGTTCTGTATCTACAAGGCCAAAGGCCCTTGGATCCCATGCCCTCTCACCTTCTCAAGAAGTCTTGCATGGGGGACCTTATCAAAAGCCTTGCTGAAGTCCATGTACACTACGTCCACGGCACTTCCTTCGTCAATGTGTTCAGTCACATTATCGAAGAACTCAACTAGGCTCGTAAGGCACGACCTGCCCTTGACAAATCCATGCTGACTATTCCTGATCATGTCAAACCTCTCCAAATGCTCGTAAATCTTGTCCCTCAGAAGCCTCTCCATCAGCTTACCAACCACTGAGGTCAGACTCACCGGGCGGTAATTTCCCGGGCTATCTCTGTTCCCTTTCTTGAAAATAGGGACTTCTAGCCTTCTACCACCATCTTTTCTATCATCATTTCTAACTTATCACTATTTTAGTTTCAAATAAGCAACATTCTTCTTACAGACTTGCAACTCACTTTAAATAAAGTTAGCACTCAAATATACTTGCTGAACTGAATTTAAACTGCCTCTGAGGTTTCATAGAGATATAGACCCTTTCAGAAACCTGCAGAATTTCCCTAACTTCAACCAGAACATAATTCCCCCTTTTTGTTTTAGACAGGGGTCCCACACAATCAATTTGAACCCTAGTAATAGGTTGCTCAAATAGTGGGATGAGTATGAATGATTTGAGTTTAATTACTGCTTGAGGTTTTCCTATTGTCCGATATGGTAAAATATAACCACATCTTTATATTGTCCAGGCCAATGAAAGTGTTTTTGTATTTTTACTTGAATTTTCCTTACCCGGCCTTGTGGAACCTAATGTGTTACCCGCAAAACCTCCTTCTATAACCAAATTCCTCACAACTGATTTTCTATATTTTTAATCCAACTTAATGAACTTCTGCCCATTTTCCATCTGCCTGAATATGTAAAGATTTCAATTTCTCATTAATACATTATTTCTAATGTATTAACACTCCAGGAGACACTCAGAATCTTCTGTGTTTGCTTATTAATATATCTGTTTTATCTCTGTACCTTCTGGTGTAATTCTGCCAACTTTACTGAACTCAAAATATCCACTGTATCCTCCATCTGATCTTGTTCTTTATCAACCATCTGGTCAAAATATTGTTCTGATAACTGAGCCTCTGTCTAATTAACTTTGTTCTTTGATTTCTCCTCCTCCTATCTCAATCCTCCTTTGTGGTCTAGTCACCACCAACTAGGAAACATTCCAGAATGTGTTTCCTACAACATCTCAGTTGTTTGACTTTCCTCAGGTTTTTCAACCACACTAGTCACCTCACCTGTGATCCAGCCATACTATTACCCAAGATAAAATGTAAAGGTGAACCCTAATACTCCTATCACCACTTTCACCCCTTGTCACTGGACTCTCTAACGTTACCTTACAATCCTTCACCTCCAATTCCACATTTTACTATCTTTTCTGGAGATACTCCTTCCAAACTACTATACCTCCTCATCTCGCATTACCAAACATTAAATGGCACTTGCATCTCTTAATATCTTAATCTCTTTACCTATCTCACCTTGTAAATATGAGTAAACCTCACCCACGCAAATCCCACAAGGCTGAACATTCTTTTTCAGGTTTTCAGCTTCAGCTGAAGAGGTGAAAAAGAATTTTGCCAATTTAAGAAATCTGGCTGATTAAGAACATAGAACATAGAACATTACAGCGCAGAACAGGCCCTTCGGCCCACGATGTTGCGCCGACCAGTTACAAAAACAATGACCCACTAACCTAAACCAATCCCTTTTCGTCCATAAACCTATCCACGGATCTCTTAAACGCCCCAAACTAGGTGCATTTACAACTGCAGCAGGCAGGGCATTCCAATCCCTCACCACCCGCTGGGTAAAGAACCTACCCCTGACATCTGTCCTATAACTACCACCCCTTAATTTAAAGCCATGCCCCCTCGTGCTAGCTTTCTCCATCCTAGGAAAAAGGCTATCACTGTCCACCCTATCTAAACCTCTAATCATCTTATATGTTTCAATAAGATCCCCTCTCAGCCGCCTTCTTTCCAACGAAAACAACCCCAAATCTCTCAGTCTCTCCTCATAGGACCTCCCCACCATACCAGGCAACATCCTAGTAAACCTCCTCTGCACCCTCTCCAAAGCCTCCACGTCCTTCCTGTAATGTGGAGACCAGAACTGCACACAGTACTCCAAGTGCGGCCGCACCAGTGTTGTGTACAGTTGCAACATGACGCTGCGACTCTTAAATTCAATCCCCTCTACCAATAAACGCCAAGACACCATATGCCTTCTTAACAACCTTATCTACTTGATTCCCAACTTTCAGGGATCTATGTACACATACACCTAGATCCCTCTGCTCATCCACACCATTCAAAGTCCTCCCATTAGCCTATACTCAACACATCTGTTATTCCTACCAAAGTGAATTACCTCACACTTCTCCGCATTAAACTCCATCCGCCACCTCTCGGCCCAGCTCTGCAACCTGTCCAAGTCTCCCTGTAGACTAAGACACCCTTCCTCACAATCTACCACACCTCCGACTTTGGTGTCATCAGCAAATTTACTAATCCACCCAACTATACCCTCATCCAGATCATTAATAAAGATTACAAACAGCAGTGGCCCCAAAACAGATCCCTGAGGCACACCATTCGTAACCGAACTCCATGATGAATATTTACCAACAACCACCACCCTCTGTCTCCTATCTGCTAGCCAATTCCTGATCCAATTCCCTAGATCACCCCAATCCCATACATCTGCATTTTCTGCAGAAGCCTACCATGGTGAACCTTATCGAACCATATCGATTTATCTTGCCTTAACCTGTAAATCTTCTCAGAGCTTTCCTTAAGCTCCCAGCACTGAGAATTTATATGTTCAACTTTATTATAAGAACATAAGAACATAAGAACATAAGAAATAGGAGCAGGAGTAGGCCATCTGGCCCTTCGAGCCTGCCCCGCCATTCAATAAGATCATGGCTGATCTGTCGTGACTCAGCTCCACCTTCCCGCCCTCTCCCCATAACCCTTAATCCCTTCTCTTATCAAAAACCCATCAACCCGTTTCTTAAAAATATTTAGCGAGGCAGCCTCCACCACTTCAACGGGCAGAGAATTCCAGAGATTCACCACCCTTTGAGTGAAGAAGTTCCTCCTCAACTCTGTTCTAAACCGCCCCCCCTTTATCTTGAGGCTGTGCCCCCTAGTCCTACTGTCTTTTTTGAGCGGGAACAGTCTCTCCACCTCTATCCTATCCATCCCATTCATCATCTTATACGTCTCAATGAGATCTCCCCTCATTCTTCTGAACTCTAACGAGTACAAGCCTAGTTTATTCAGCCTCTCCTCATAGCTCAATCCCCTCAACTCCGGTATCAGCCGAGTAAACCTCCTCTGCACTCCCTCCAGGGCCAAAACATCCTTACGCAGGTGCGGCGCCCAAAACTGCACACAGTACTCCAGCTGCGGCCTCACCAATGCCCTATACAGCTGCAGCAAGACCTCCCTACTTTATATTCAATCCCCTTCGCTATGAAGGCCAGCATCCCATTCGCCTTCCTGACCACCTGGATATAAAGAAAGGATTTAAGATTTCTTATCTCTCTTCCATCCTCACACATTTCCTTTTTAACCTGCAGCAAGCTGTCCAAACTATCTCCAAGACCTCCTCGATCTGACCGCTTGTCTTTTCCTGAGTTTCTGTCCCACACAAACTGAAACTGATGTCAAAATCCAAACCTTGATTTATGAACCAGGACACAATTATCTGTCATTTCTGCTGCCAATTTTATTCACCGTCTCAGGGCAACTCTAATAAATGGAGCAGCTTAACTCGCAACAGTTTAACATGAAAGAAATTACTCTAATTTCTAACTCATCATTATTTCAGTTCAAAATAAAATGTTAGAAACCGTCATTAAGGAGGAAATAGCGAGGCATCTTGAGGGGAATTGCTTGATAGGGCGGACGCAACACGGTTTCATTAAAGGGAAGTCGTGTCTGACAAATTTACTGGAGTTCTATGAGGATGTGTCTAGGGCAGTGGATGGAGGAGAGCCGGTGGATGTGGTCTTTCTGGATTTTCAGAAGGCGTTTGACAAGGTACCTCACAAGAGGTTATTGCAGAAGGTCAGGGGACATGGAGTTGGGGGTAGGGTGTTAGCGTGGATAGGGGATTGGTTGTCAAATAGGAGGCAGAGAGTGGGGGTCAATGGATGCTATTCGGATTAGCGGTTGGTGACTAGTGGGGTGCCCCAGGGGTCGGTGCTGGGGCCTCAGCTATTTACCATTTATATAGATGATCTGGAGGAGGGAACCGAGTGTATGGTGTCGAAATTTGCTGATGACACCAAGATTGGGGGAAAGGCAAATTGTGCGGAGGGTGTGGAGAGTCTGCAGAAGGATCTAGATAGGCTGGGCGAATGGGCCAGGAAATGGCAAATGGAATTTAATGTTGGCAAGTGTGAGGTGGTCCACTTTGGTAGGAGGAATGGTAGGAAGGACTATTACTTTCGGGGCGAAAAACTGCAGCAGGCGACGGTGCAGAGGGACCTCGGGGTCCTTGTGCATGAGTCGCAAAAACCCAGCTTGCAGGTGCAGCATGTGGTCAGGAAGGCGAATGGGATGCTGGCCTTCATAGCGAAGGGGATTGAATATAAAAGTAGGGAGGTCTTGCTGCAGCTGTATAGGGCATTGGTGAGGCCGCAGCTGGAGTACTGTGTGCAGTTTGGGCGCCGCACCTGCGCAAGGATGTTTTGGCCCTGGAGGGAGTGCAGAGGAGGTTTACTCGGCTGATACCGGAGTTGAGGGGATTGAGCTATGAGGAGAGGCTGAATAAACTAGGCTTGTACTCGTTAGAGTTTAGAAGAATGAGGGGAGATCTCATTGAGACGTATAAGATGATGAATGGGATGGATAGGATAGAGGTGGAGAGACTGTTCCCGCTCAAAAAAGACAGTAGGACTAGGGGGCACAGCCTCAAGATAAAGGGGGGGGGCGGTTTAGAACAGAGTTGAGGAGGAACTTCTTCACTCAAAGGGTGGTGAATCTCTGGAATTCTCTGCCCGTTGAAGTGGTGGAGGCTGCCTCGCTAAATATTTTTAAGAAACGGGTGATGGGTTTTTGATAAGAGAAGGGATTAAGGGTTATGGGGAGAGGGCGGGAAGGTGGAGCTGAGTCACGACAGATCAGCCATGATCTTATTGAATGGCGGGGCAGGCTCGAAGGGCCAGATGGCCTACTCCTGCTCCTATTTCTTATGTTCTTAACATTCTTTTTACAGACTTAAACCCACTTTAAATATCATTAGCAATGACAGATATACTTGCTATTAGGAGTGTAGGCAGTCTTGGGAGTTTTCAGAGAGATATAGAGCTTTCTGAAACCTGCAACATCCCCCTAACTTCAACCAGAACAACAAAACTCCAAACAGTCTAACAAAGAACAAAGAACAAAGAACAACACAGCACGGGAAACAGGCCCTTCGCCCAACGAGCCCTTGCCGCCGTCCCATTGTCAGTGACCTATTCATGATTTTAGTCTACGCCTAATGTTGAGGATCAGGGAGGTCCAATATAGGGACAATTTGTTACCCAATCAATCAGCCTAAAAGCACATTTTTGGGATGTGGGAGGAAACTGGAGCACCCGGAGGAAACCCACGCAACCACGGGGAGAACGCGCAAACTCCCACAGACACAGGCCCAAATCCATGTGTCCGCACAGTAACAGAGATAGCCTCTGGGCTGTCATGTTGCCCTCGAGATGGTCCAGTTACGCACACCAACGACATGAAGCAGTAGGCAACTCCCGAAGCAACATCCAAGAGCAGCCCACCACAACCTGCCGCCCGCATGCCCCTTGCTGGACTTAAGTGCCTGTGGATAAAAATTTCATTATTAAAAGACTCTATATCCCTGAGGCTAAAACGGAATCCCAAGCCTACAATGTTTAGTAAGGCCTGCTATATCCCCCTATATGTAGACCGCTCATGTGGCTGTCCAAGTGACTCTTAAACAACCCTAGCGTGCCTGCTTCCACCACCTTACTCGGCAGTGCATTCCACATCCCCACTACCCTTTGTGTGAAAAACTGCCCTCTATATTAGTCTTATATCTATCCCCCCTCACCCTAAGCCGTGACCCCTCGTTCTATCCATTTCTAATAGCAGAAAAAGCTTACCACCATTTACTAGTTTCATCATACAGCCCCATGTGTCTGATCCTGTACTTTAATAATACTTTATTCATAAAATATCTGAAAGAACATTATAGATATTCAGCACGGCCAGCACAGAAAGGACAATGACATTCATGTTTTCTACATGGAGCAAGTTACACTCTGAGATGCTTCAATCCAGTCACAAGAACATCACCAACATTTTGAATTACAAAAGTCTTTATTTTCTTTCTGAACCTCCTTTGGAATTCCACATCAGACTGGAATAGTTTGAGAAGTCATAAGGTATATTTTTATCAAAATGGCAATTCCTTAACTTGGGTAACACGACTGAAGTTTTATGGTTAAAATCTGTAAGGGAGTTATGCCAGGAATACAATTAACTTGTGTATTTTTCACCATGCAGGTTTATTTGGGGATTTTTCACAGTAACTTCATTGCAGTGTTAATGTAAGCCTTACTTGTGATTAATAAATAAACTTTATTTCACTGTTTTACTTTGCTTTCTGTAAAACTGTTTATCTGAACTTTAATCTTGTGGGTTTCAGTTTTTTTAACATCTTTTAGCTTTTACAACTCTGCAGGTGTTTCTGGGGTTCTATGCTTTGAGGTCAGTAGCTATTCCTCCTCATTTCCACAATAAAAATAGATTTATGATCAGTGTGCCAGACCTCACTCTGAGTCTGGTTTGCTCAATGATACCTGCTGTAACGGTTACACTCCCACACAAACATTATTTACTTGTCTTCAGATGACAGATCGATCTGTGTTATTTATTTCTCTGACTCGCTCCCACTTTGACCCATTCCCACAACAAAATACTGCACATGTTACACATTGGAAATAAAACGAGAAACTGTTCCAAATGCTCCGTGATTCTGGCAGAACCTGTGGAGGGAGGAATGGAGTTAATGTTTCTGATCAATCACCTGCCATTGGCTCAAATTGACACATGGTTGTTCTGGAAACATTAACTCTCTCTCTCTCCACAGAAGCTGTTCGATCCCTGACTATCCCAGCACTTTCCCATTTTACTTCACTTGAAGTTTTAGTCGGACTGTTTGTGTTTGACCAACTCAGCATTCACTAAGAACATCAGCAGGTCTCACAGGGACCTTTCTGCAGCGATGCAGACAGATGGTTTTAGTGAGAGTTAGGCTGTGTCACACCACACACCTCACTTACCCGGGTATCCAAATCCTCAGCATCATCTGGGCTGGGGCAGGGAGTGTGGGGGCTGCCGTTACACTCCGTGGTGTTAATCAACAGCGGAGAGTTTCCATTGGACGATGTGAGAGATAACTTCTGAAAAAGAGTGAAGAGGGATGCCTGTTAAATTGAGAGAATGAGAGAGAGACAGAGGGGGAGAGAGAGAGAGGGAGAGAGTGAGAGAGAGGGAGAGAGTGAGGGAGAGGAAGAGAGAGAGAGAGAGAGAGGGGGAGAGAGAGAGGGAGAGAGTGAGGGAGAGGGAGAGAGAGAGAGGGAGAGAGTGAGGGAGAGAGAGAGAGAGAGAGGGAGACACAGTGAGCACGTG